>BRDA01011586.1:0-19304 GCA_036984385.1 Crenuchus spilurus | reverse complement strand
TTCTTCATCCTCCAAACACGGCGAGTGGAATTAAGACCAAAAAGTTCTATTTTGGTCTCATCTGACCACAGCACTTTCTCCCATGACTCCTCTGTCATCCAAATGATCATGGGCAAACTTAAGACGAGCCTGGACGTGTGCTGATTTAAACCATGATGTCTTACTGTATTAGCCACAGTAACCTTGGAAACAGTGGTGCCAGCTCTCATCAGGTCATTGACCAGCTCCTGCCGTGTAGTTCTGGGCTGATTCCTCACCTTGCTTAGGATCATTGATACACCACGAGGTGAGATCTTGCATGGAGCCCCAGTCAGAGGGAGATTGACAGTCATGTTTAGTTTCTTCCATTTTCTAATAATTGATCCAGCAGTTGATCTTTTTTCACCAAGCTGCTTGGCAATTGCCCCGTAGCCCTTTTCAGCCTGAAAAGGTTTACTATCTTGTCTCTGGTGTCTTTGTACAGCTCTTTGGTCTTAGCCATGTTAGTAGTTGGGAGTCTTACTGATTGTGTGGGGTGGGCAGGTGTCTTTATGCAGCTAACGACCTCAAACAGGTGCTTCTAATTTAGAATAATAAGAGGACTGGAGGTGGACTTTTTAGAGGCCGACTAACAGGTCTTTGAGGGCCAGAATGTTGATTGGCAGGTGTTCAAATACTTATTTGCAGCAGTGTAACACAAATAAATTATTAAAAAATCATACATTGTGATTTCCATATTTTTTCTTTTAGATTATGTCTCTCACAGTGGACATGCACCTAAGATGAAAATTTCAGACCCCTCCATGATTTCTAAGTGGGAGAACTTGCAAATTCGCAGGGTCAAATTCAGTACTTCAATACTTATTTTCCTCACTGTATGTCAATATCAGTGTCGATATCTTGACTCCGTGGTGAAGAAGCGACAGAAGAAAAATACATCCGGCAGAAGCAGAATAATTCTGGCTGAAGAATAATAATAATACAGATTGAATAACGGTATACTTGAGCATTGATTCACAACATAATAAATCGAATAACAATAATGTGCAACATAATATAAATAGAAAAACAATATATTGCGCATTTAAGTGACTTTTTTATTTACAGAAGAGTTCTGTTGTTTATATACAGTCATATACCACCTCATGGATCAGACTGAACCAATCAAACTGTCACTGTATGTATATGAATGTGTGTGTGTGTGTGTGTGTGTGTGTATGTGTGTGTGTTTTAGATGAGGATGAAGATTGTGATGAAGCTTCCTGAAGAAACGAAAGTACCACTAATTAAGTTAAACAACAGCCTGAATGGAAAAGTGAGTTTTTGGTTTAAAATTAAAAATGAACATAGACTTGCGTTTGAGGTAGCCTGAAGGGAGGAGTGAGGCCGAGGTAGCCTGAAGGGAGGTTGAGGTTGCAGTAGTTTAAAGGAGGCATGAGGTTGAGTTTGCAGTAGTTTAAAGGAGGTGTTAGGTTGAGGTAGCCTGAAGGGAGGTTGAGGTTGCAGTAGTTTAAAGCAGGGCATGAGGTTGAGGTAGCCTGAAGGGAGGTTGAGGCTGCAGTAGTTTAAAGGAGGGCATGAGGTTGAGGTAGCCTGAAGGGAGGTTGAGGTTGCAGTTGTTTAAAGGAGGGCATGAGGTTGAGGTAGCCTGAAGGGAGGTTGACGTTGCAGTAGTTTAAAGGAGGGCATGAGGTTGAGGTAGCCTGAAGGGAGGTTGAGGTTGCAGTAGTTTAAAGGAGGGCATGAGGTCGAGGTAGCCTGAAGGGAGGTTGAGGTTGCAGTAGTTTAAAGGAGGGCATGAGGTTGAGGTAGCCTGAAGGGAGGTTGAGGTTGCAGTAGTCTACAGGAGGTGTGAGGCTGAGGTAGCCTGGCTGTGTTTATGTTGAAATTAATGCTGTAAATCTATTTTAGAGCATCGAGGACTTCTTGTCTAGTTTAGAAGCTGCTGCTGAAGATTGTGGCATCCTGCTGAAGAAAGCAGATAAGAAGAAAGAGAAGTAAAGCTCATCAGAACATCTGAACATTTAACCCCCTACTGTCCCAAATACATTTAGTATAATGAATATGTGTAATGTGTGCCTTTTAGACAGGTTCTCCTACAACATAAACAGGGTCTAATGGAGCAGCTGAATGAAGCGGAGGATCCGGCTCTAATTCTGCACCTGACCAGCATTCTGCTGTTTCAGAACCTCACTCACTGTGTTCTCCATGCTCCAGGACGCTGCGTTCCAAACATCATCAGCTCTCTGCAGAACAAACTGACTGAGGTAATGGGTCATATCACTGAAGTTTTACTGATCTTCTGTTCAGATTATTGATTTGTTTAAACTGAGGATCAATGAAACTGGTGACCTGGGACTTTAATTTATCAAAAGTTAATTTTATTTTTTATTTAACTCTTTACTAAAGAGTAAATCATTTTATTTTTATTTAAATTTCCTCTTAATCTCTGCATGTTCAGCTCCATTAGATCACAATCAGTGCATCCAGTATCAGGTCAGTCTTAAAGGAGCAGTGCAGACTAAACACCTGCTTTTGTGAAGAACCTTCCAAAATAAGTTTCTTGTGATGACTGAAGTTTAGAGAAACTGATTCATAAAAATTGTTCTGTCAGTATAAACTGTCCGTTCTGATGTTCTGCGTTAAAGAACTGACAAAAGTCTTGTTGTCGTGAGAATATGAACTGCTTTTACATTCACAAAGTCTTTTGTTTAGTCACATTTGACATCACGACTCAAGATTAAGTCTCAGCTGACGTAAATGTGCTTGTTTTTCAGGATCAGTATAAGCTGCTGGTGCAGTATCAGGGTCTGGTTGTGAAGCGGCTGGTGCAGGTGAAGAAGGAGGCAGAGCCAGGGGCGGAGTCAGTGAGAGGAGGCGGGGTCAATCCAGTGGAACCGCAGTCTGGAGACATAGCCGGTTCGGCTGATCTGGATTTGATGCAGAAAGAGCTGAAGAGCCTTAGCAAGAACATCAAAGAGCTCGTTCTCAATCCCAGAAGAACCTCCAGTGCAGCTGAGGAGTGCCCACGCTCAGTACCTGTGTCAACTTAGAGCTTCTCCAGGACCCGCAAACAATACAAAAAACAAAACCCAAAATTTTTCTGAATTAGATGTTTACTATAATGAATGTCATTTCAATTAAAAATAAATTCTGAACTAAAATCTTCTAATCTCGGTAACTGTTACCTGGACCAGCTGATCCTAAAACTGAGGATTATGGGATTAGGAGTTCTCATAACTACACGTGTCTCAGCTTATATCAGAAATTACTGATCTCAGTCCTGAGTGATGTTCAGTATAGCCTGTTCAGAGGTCTGAACATTTTTATTTTATTCTGTGAGAAAATAACACACACACACACACACACATTAGTGTGATTCTAAGGATGTGTGTGTCTCTGAGGCCCTTAGCTTCCTCATTAATCTCAGTAATGAGATTGTGTTTATATAGAAATAACAATGTCAGGTGACTACATGTTTATAGAGATGTTAATGGTGAGTAATGCTGATGGTGACACATTTTCCAGCATTTCTCAGATCTCAAAAACTACAGAACAAAATTCTTATTTGTCACAGCAGCTTTTAATTAAACAGGTTCACTGCAGATTTAAGGCTGCATTCAAGTGTTCACTCTATATAAACATCTTCCTCATAGCTCATATAGAGCCTTTCTCTAACACAGGACATGAGTTCAGCAGGACTGTATTAACCTCATTCACTACTTTAGTCTGGTAGCTCTTACAGCTGTAAGAAATATTTACACGTATTATGGCCTGAGATAACACCCTTGAACATCCTGTTCACCCATATGGTAGAGCACATTTGAATCACAATATCTTATTGAAGGTGTTAAAACAATGTGATTGTGCATATTTACCAATTGGTAGATGAATGTTATGTTGAAAAACATCCACTAGAGGTCAGAAATGCAAAGATTTTCATGTCTGAATGTAAACCAGTGTCTTCATAGCCACCAGATTTGGCTGTGAATACTGTGTAATATTCTTATACACCACTACAAACGTTTTTATTAGCTGTGTATCAGTAAGTAAAAGTGCTTTAAGTCTGTGTTCTAATGTGTTTATGTCACAGAGATCCTCTGAGCTTTAGAGAGCTTCTGTTTCCTCCTCAGAGACTCATTACAGCAGAACCTCCTCAAAACAACTTAATGAACCTGTTTCTGTTACTGCAGTCTCTGAACATCCTCAGATCCACTTCAGCATCTGTAGAATTAAACACAAACTCACACTTTAACACTGATGAACACATTTCAGAAGATTTTGGACTATTTTTAGGCGCAGTTTGTGGCTGAGGGACACATGCAGGATGAAAATGAGCCTGTCAGCTTTACTAGTCAAGTTATTTAAAACATTGTTCATTACAGTCACATATTTCAATCTTTTTAATTCGTGTTGATACTGTCATTAAATGATATAATAATCAGACTGGATGTTTCACTGATCTACATGCTGCTGGTTACTAGTTTCTCTTTCATTGAAAATAATACACATTTTAACAACATAAATATTTTTATTTGTTTCCAAATGAAGGACCATCACACCAAAAATTGCACATATTCACCAGATAAAGCAGCAGTTGTTTGACTAACAATGTTTTAGATTCACAACAAAAGTACATGATCAGCATCACAGTCTGAGCAGAACAAACTCAGAAAACTAATCACAGACACAGAAAACCTACTGCGGTTCTTAAAAGGTAAACATCACAGCATTAAAGCTTAAAAGTCTCCCACTAACCTCACATACAGTCCTGGAGCGACAGTAGCTAACTGTAATGAAGACTTACTTTGTAATCCACCAACTAGCATGTTGCTAACTGTCCTCAAAAAAGCTCTAGATAACATTAAATTAGGAAATGCTAACTGCTGAGGTATAATGTTAGCTACATTAACCTCATGGCTCAGAGCTCCATGACGGACTATCTGTGGAACTGTGGGAGTTAAAAAGGAATCAGAGCAGTCTGAGGTTCTACACCACAGAGCGATGTTCCACACAAGCGTAAATGGTACTGGGACGAATTCTCCTGCGAGTGTGTCCAGACAGCTCGGGCAGCAGCTTGCAGTATTTGGGCATGAAGTCTAAGCAGGCATCACGGAACTTCTTTATCCTCCAGTAATAGATGAGCGGGTTCAAGGCCGATTTGAGGTAGCAGAGCCATAGCAGCCAGGTGCTGATCTCAAAGAAGCTCCGGCTGGTGTAGAAGGAGCTACTGAAGGTGGCTGTCAGGCTGTATGCGGTAAATGGAGCCCAGCACACGGTGAAGACGGAGAAGAGGATGAGGATGGTGGTGAAGGCACGCGTTTTGAAGCTCATGTCAATGTTGATGTGGAAGGGTCGGCGCAGACCTGCGAGGCCCAGTTTTCCAGCCTGGCCGAGGCAGATGGAGTCCGAGCTGGAGGAATTGGAGTGTATCCGGAGAGAGTTATGCCGGATTGTGCCCAGAATGCCCACAAACGTGTACAGCATCACAAAGAATGGAACAAAGAAGAACACCAACGTGAGCACCACCACATATGCATGGTAACCATGCTCGGTGGTGTACCCAAACACGCACTGGGGAGCTTGGGGTGGTACCTGCAGGGCCGGGTATCCAATAGACAGCGGGAAGGCGAGGCAAAGGGACAAAGTCCAGGACACGGCAATAAGTGCCTTTGCCCGTTTCGGACTCAGTCGGTCCTGTCTCTGCACAATGATCAGAAAGCGATCCACGCTAATGATTAGCAGCATGGCCATGCCCTCCAGCAGAAAGAGCCAGAAGAACATGGCAGACAGCCGACAGAACAAGTCACCAAAAACCCAGTGCGTAGTGACCGTGGTGACCAGAGCGAAGGGCATGTTGAGTAGTGCCAGCATCATGTCTGCAAATGCCAGGCTGGCCAGCAGGATGTTGATAGCAGAGCGCATGGCAGCACGGCGGTACACCATCAAACAGACCACCACGTTTCCCAGGAAGGCCAGCAGCAGCACACAGGCCAGGGTGAGGCAGAAGAAGACCTGCAGGGGGAGCCCAAGACCCTGTATCCCAAACTGCCCCACATCTTGTCCCACAGGAGCCACAGTAACCCACAGGGTCCTGAACACCGCTGAGCCATTATCCAAGGAGGAGGAGTTTTCCATGGCATGGGCTGTAACTGGACACCTAAGGGCAGTGGGTTAGGCAGTGGGCAGGGCAGTGCTTGTCCTTGTGGGCACTGAGCTAGTGATGATGAACAACACACCTGCACCTGGAGCACCATGTTAGCTGCTGATCTGTATGCAGCTCCACCCACGAACTCATCTCAGAACAGAGGAACAATCTTCAGGAGACAAACAAAGAAAACAGAAAAAACATCAGCAAATCAGATCAGCTGATTTATCACCTAAATGTTTACATTTAGCCTGTAAATGATACAGTACCAACAGTTTAAAAACTAACACACTGTACGTTCACATTACCAGGCTGAAGTGACTCAAACCTGATCTTCAGCCTTAATGTGGCTCAGATCCGAGTCCCTTTCATATGTGGTTCTAGATCACATACGTATCTGATCTGTGGACACGCGACTTGAATGTCACCAGTCAGATCAGATTTCATTTGTCTTTTTGTTTGTATGCATGCACATAGTGGGTGAAGCAGCGTTGGCTTCTCTCGTTTACTCACGTCACTGTAAAAACAGCAAAAGCAGACAGCTGCATTTATTCAAGTCACACTACACAAATGGAAACTAGCCCAAATCTAAAGTGACACATTTCAATGAGCTTTTAATTGTACATCTTACTTTCTCATTCAATTTTATCTTTTATTCAGTGAAAAAAACCTGCAAATCACTAACTCAGAAGTTTTACCAGCAACTGTATTTTTGCAAACCTGGCAACTCTGCACTGTTATATGACATATATACACGTATAAATGTGTGCATGTGACAGATAACATGTCACTTACATTTGTGGACGTGAACTATCAAGATAGCCAAATCCGATCTGAGCAGAAAATCTGATTTGAGCAATGTGGCTTGTAATGCGAATGTAGCCTAAGTCAGAGTAAAACACAAACACTAGAGGTGTGAACCTTCACTGATCTCACGATTCTATTCAATTACAATTATCATGTCAGTGATTTGATTCAATTTGATATCGCGATGCATCATGATGCAGGACATGAATATTCATTTGGTTGGCAGGTTTTGCATATATATGGCCAAAATATGGCGAAAAATTTTATCACAATAAATGTTTCTATGCTGATCAATCTCAATAATGATCAAAATATAAAATTTTCTAACACTGTCATAGTTTTGAAATAACATTTCTAAAAACATTAAACTAAATACAGGAAATGTTACTATTTAAAATATTTAAAATGTTTATTGCCAGAACATAATATACAGGAACACCAGAATGCAAATAACTCAAATACACTGTTAAAGATTTCACTGGAACTAAACTTAGTAAATTTGCATTTTGATTCCCCTGCCCAGAAGAGGTAAAAATATCTAACATTTTTTTTAAATAACAAAATATACTACTCTGTTATGTGTCCTGCAGAGAAGTAGAAAATATAATAAATGTAACAAAATAAATTAATAACATTCCTACTGCAAAGTTTTAAATCTTTAGAGCTGTTAATGTACTGTAATGAACATATTAGCAAGGCTTTGACCTCTGACATATTTCCTGTTGTGAGAAACGTGAGACACAGCACAGATGACACGCATGCGCAGGAGCGAGAAGTGCGCCGTGACTCGTGCAGCTATGCAAAGACACAGATATTGTCTCAGCTCCAGTTGTCATAGTTTGCTCGTTTCTTTGCTCACCTCATGGAGCACGCAGTTCAGTGTGCAGTCTGATAATGAGCTGCGGCGTTGGTGAGGAGGACCTATCTAACGAGCAGCAGTACCACACTAATTCACTATCAATCCGCTTAGACGTGAAATGGAAAAAAACGTTAATGCTCATCTAATGTTATTGTGCTTCCCAGTCAGCTCATAGAATCCAAAATGTGTCCATATTTTGGCTTTTATAAAATTTGGTGCATTTTTAATCTCAACCTCGTGACTCATCTCTACCATTTTTGCTATTATGTATGCAATGAATGATCATATTATAATCTATTATGGTCTGTAACTGCATCGATGCTGAATTGCCGAAACCCGCATCTCGATGCTTCGATTATATGATTAATTTCAACACCTCTAACACACACACACACACACACACACCGCAACAAAATCACTATTACAGATACACAACAAACAAGTGATTAATGTTGTATTTGTTTTTTTTTTTTACTGTACTGTGTTTATTGTTGTATTAGTGTTGTATTTGTTTACTGTACTATGTTGAGGTTATTGTTATGGTTACTGAGGTATTTCTGTATACTGTACTGTGTTGTATTTCTGTTTGTTTACTGTACTGTGTTGTATTTCTGTTTGTTTACTGTACTGTGTTGTGTTTCCTATTGTACTGCATTGTAATGCTCTTATATTGTGTATAATTGTGTATCTTTCCCTCTTTCTATTAGTAATGGTTGTTCCGACAGTGTTTGAACTGAATAGTAGTTTGGAGATAAGTGTCTTAATGGAATCAAAGCACTGTTGTATGTCGCTCTGGATAAGAGCGTCTGCCAAATACTGTAAATGTAAATATATTACTGTTGTATTTGTTTGTTTACTGTACTGTATTGTTCATTGTTTATTTTGTGGTTAGTGTAATTTCATTTGTTTACTGTACTGTGTTGCGTTTATTGTATTTCTGTTGGTTTACTGTTTTTTTGTGATTGGTACTGTGCTACGTGAGTGTACTGTGTTTCTGCTGAGACTTCACCCATCAGGTGAAATAGCATTATGTTAAAATGGTCCCTCTTTAAAATATCTGCAGTGGTGGATATGATATTCTGCTGTGTGATGTTGTAACACAGTCGAGGTTGTGCTGTTCCTGTGGGTTCTGATGCTATTTTTGGAGAAGCTGTATGTGGGTTGAGGCAACAGATCTTCATTCTGTTGTGTGTGAAAAACTGAGGCTGAGAAAGAAGAACCAGCAATACAATAATTCCTATTAGTCTTAGTTTTTATTAAACTGAACTAGGCCAACACTGGACCATCCACAGTGTTAAACAGAATTCCCTAATCATACATTACCCTGAATCAAAAACACAAACCAGAATCTAGACTTAAAGGTTGAGAAGGTGGCTGAGTCCCAGACATTGTTTGGGAGGTAATTCCAGAGTTGAGGGGCTGATAAGAAAAGGGTCTTCTCCATACTGTTTTCTGAATTCTGGGAACTATTAAGAATCCAGAACCCTGTAATTTAAGTAAACAATGTGGTAATCAAAAAAATAAACCTGAACCACAGCATAAACCAGAACCCACAGCGTAAACCAGATTACAGGATATAAAATAAAATTCAGAGCACAAACCTGAATAAACAAAGTAATGTGAATTTAATCATAAAGCAGATTTAAAAACAACCGATGACTAAAGTGCTGTATAAAGGACACAAAAGACATTAAATACAATGTAAACCACAATCACTGTCAGTGTCACTACACCACTCTTTAAACTTTACTAAAGTCTGTCTCTGTACTTAATACTAATGTGTGAATCTTTTCAAGCCAGCTTTATATTCAGTGACACTGTAATATACAGTGCGGAAAATAAGTATTTCAACACCCTGCAAATCTGCAAGTTCTCCCACTTAGAAATCATGGAGGGGTCTGAAATTTTCATCTTAGGTGCATGTCCACTGTGAGAGACATAATCTAAAAGAAAAAATCTGGAAATCACAATGTATAATTTTTTTAATAATTTATTTGTGTTACACTGCTGCAAATAAGTATTTGAACACCTGCCAATCAACATTCTGGCCTTCAAAGACCTGTTAGTCCGCCTCTAAAAAGTCCACCTCCACTCCACTTATTATTCTAAATTAGAAGCACCTATTTGAGGTGAATAGCTGCATAGACACCTGCCCACCCCACGCAATCAGTAAGACTCCCAACTACTAACATGGCTAAGACCAAAGAGCTGTCCAAAGACAAGATTGTAAACCTCCACAAGGTTGAAAAGGGCTACAGGGCAATTGCCAAGCAGCTTGGTGAAAAAAGATCAACTGTTGGAGCAATTATTAGAAAATGGAAGAAGCTAAACATGACTGTCAATCTCCCTCTGACTGGGGCTCCATGCAAGATCTCACCTCGTGGTGTATCTACGATCCTAAGAAAGGCTAAGAATGTTTGCTGATTGGCAGGTGTTCAAATACTTATTTGCAGCAGTAACATACAAATAAATTAATAAAAAAATCATACATTGTGATTTCCAGATTTTTTCTTTATGTCTTGATTATGTCTCTCACAGTGGACATGCACCTAAGATGAACATTTCAGACCCCTCCATGATTTCTAAATGGGAGAACTTATTTTAATCACTGTAAAGTCTGATTAGACTAAATAATAAATAAATTCAGTCAGGTTTAATTAGACTTGGCCAGGGAGGTGCACATGTAAAATAGGAACTATAGAAACAGAATCTTTGTGTACAGAACAGCTGTGGAGCCTAACAACTAACATATGCTTCACAGTCACAGACCAACCGGCATCTGCTTCACAGTCGCAGACCAACACCTGCTTTACAGTCACATTGTTAAGAGTCACTACGTGTTCCTCCTCTTCTAGGTTGATGTTTATATGTTTGGAGGTTTACAGTTTAGATGCTTGGAGCTTTAAGCTGAAGATGTTTAGATATTTATGGTTTAGATGCGTAGAACTTAAAGTTTAGATGTTTAGAGGCTTACGATTTACACTGGTACTGAACCCTTTAGAATTTTCTGTATTTCTGCATAAATATTACCTAAAACTTCATCAGATTTTCACACAAGTCCTAAAAGTAGAAAAACAGAACCCAGTTAAACAAATGAGACAAAAATATTATACTTGGTCATTTATTTATTGAGGAAAATGATCCAATATGACATTTGTGAGTGGCAAAAGTATGTGAACCTTTGTGTTCAGTATCTGATGTTCATGGACAGATGTCCTGACATTTTCTTTTAGAATTCTCTGATACAATTCAGAATGAATTGTTCCATCAGTGATGGCAAGCCGTCCTGGCCCAGATGCGGCAAAACAGGCCCAAACCCTGATACCACCACCACGTTTCACAGATGTGATAAGGTTCTTATGCTGGAATGAAGTGTTTTCCTTTCTCCAAACATAACACTTTTTATTTAAACCTAAAAGATCTATTTTGGTCTTATTCATCCACAACAACAGCTTGTCCACGTGATCTTTAGCAAACGGCAGATGAGCAGCAGCATTCTTTTTGGAGAGAAGTGGCGTTCTCCTTGCAACCCTGCCATGCACACCACTGTTGTTCAATGTTCTCCTGATGGTGGACTTGAACATTTACCAGTGTGAGAGAGGCCTTCAGTTGCTTAGAAGCTACCCTGGGGTCCTTTGTGACCTCACTGACCAGGGGAGTGCCTAGGGTGCACAGAGACCTGGGGCTTAGCCCCTAAAAGAAATATTACTCTTGTGCTGCCGCCACCACCACACTAATCACGCGTCTGACACTCCAAAAGAGAATGTAAAGAAAGGAGGCCAAGCGGGTCACTAAACTAATACCTGTTCATAATTGAGTTTATGAACTCAATGAAGGTTAATTGTAAAATCCAAATACATAAGTCAGTATACAGTCTCAAGTCAGTTACCAAGCAAAGCAATACAAAACAGAGAAAGGGCTTTAGCACAAGAACAGTGAGATTACAGGCAGGAGTCAATAAATATATGAACACAGCAGTAAGATAACACAGAGTGCACAGGTCCTGGCTCCTCTAAGGTTATAGTACAAACTAAGAACAAGGATGAAGCAACCTATGGTACCCAACAGGGCTAAATGCTAACACAACTACAATACCACTTAAGGTTAACACAACTAGGGTGCCACTAAAGCCTAAACACTAACACAGCTAGGATACCAATTAATGTTAAACACTAACACAACTAGGATGCTAGTTAAGGCTAAATGCTACAAAGAACTGAGACAAAGACATGGTCAAAATGCATAAACACAAACAAGAGAGGGCAAAATCAGAGAAAAAGGGGTTGGTAAGGAAGTTTACAGGTTCACAATACTTAGCAAAGATGACAGTTTGGGAAAGCATATACAGTGGAATCTTGACTTATGAGGTTTTTTTTTCCCTGTGACAGAGGTCGTAAGCTCGTAACACAATTTGCTCATATATCAAATTAAATTTCCACATTCAAATTAATTGAAATGCTATAAATCCATTCCAGCCCCACAAAAACTACACCCATTTTTGACTGAGCAGTGACAAGTGATACTCGACAACTGATACTTGATACCAGACAACTGATACTTGACCACTGAAAACTGATACCCAATTGATACTTGACCACTGATATCAGATACCTAACTACTGATACTTGATGACTGAGAAGTGATAACTGACGACTGATACTTGATGACTGAGTAGTGATCACGGATACCTGAAGCAATGTTTCATGATCCCCAAGTGTGTGAGAGAGGAGACACGACTTAAATCCATTTGAAGCAGGACACCTTTTATTCGGATACATGATGAGTGACTGGAGCAATTCTTAAACCTGAAGATGATTCATGATGATGTCCTAAAATGGCCACTGTATGAGAGTACATTTTGCTACTTTGAGTCAAGATAGTAAATTAATCATTACGTGGTTATTATTTTACAATGGTTTTTATGTTTTATTAAAAAAAAAAAAAAAAAGACCTGGAGCTATAGCCCCGTAGCCAGAGTCTAGGCACACCCCTGTCGCAGACTATTACACGCCTTGCTCTTGGAGTGATCTTAGTTGGTCCACCACTCCTGGGGAGGGTAACAATGGTCTTGAATGTCCTTCATTTGTATCTGTCTCACAATCTGTCTGACTGTGGCTTGGTGGAGTCCAAACTCTTTAGAGATGGTTTTGTAACCTTTTTCCACTTCCTCAAACGTGTTGTGAAGTGCAGACTTTGATAGATCCCTGTTCTTTAAATAAAACAGGGTGTCCACTCACACCTGATTGTCATCCCACTGATTAAAACCACCTGACTTTAATTTCATCTTCAAATTAACTGCTAGAGTTTCTCATATTTCCCACTCACAAATGTGTCATATTGGATCCTTTTCCTCAGTAAATAAATAACCAAATATAATATTTTTGTCTCATTTGTTTAACTGGGTTCTCTTTATCTACTTTTAGGACTTTTAGGAAAATCTGGTGATGTTTTAGATCATATTTATGCAGAAATATAGAAAATTCTAAAGGGTTCACAAACGTTCAAACACCACTGAAGTTGTTCAGAGGGTTGCATGTTTGGAGGTTCATGATTTAGATGTTTAAAATTTAGAAGTTAAAGATTTAGATATTTAGGAGACTTAAGGTTTAGATATTTGGAGGTTTAGAGTTGTATGGTTTTTAGATGTATAGAGCTTTAAGTTTAGATGTTTGGAAGTTTAAGATTTAGTTGTTCAGGAGTTTTATGGTTTAGATATTATGAAGTTTGAAGTTTCCGGGATTAGATCTTAAGTTTTAGAGGTTAAAGGTTTAGATGTTTAGAGATTTGGAAGTTAAAGTTTTAGATGTTAAGATTTAAGGTTTAGATGTTTGGAGAATGTTTTAGATTTAGTCATTAAGCAGCTCGTCTGTCAGTTATTAAATCTGAAGAAAATGTTAATATTAGTTTGTTTTGCTCACTGCTGACTAAACTCCACAGATCAATAATAAAGCTATACAATAAAAGGTTCTGGTACCTGTGAGTCCATCAGCGGGTCCGGTCCGGATTCATTCTCCACAGCTCAGTCTGAACCACAGCCATTCTAAAGTCATGTCAGTATGAACAAATGTGTGTAAATCAGAAATAAATCCGCTGCGATCTGAGAATAAATCTGTTTATCAGCCGTAAATTCTCCACCATTCACCACCGAAGCTGCTCCGCTACGCATGCGCCATACGCGCTCTTGCGTCACTCTAACCAAACCAATCAGAGCGCGGAGTCCGTGCGATTGACGGTGATTTCGACCAATCAGGGAGCCGGAATGTTTCGGGTTTTTTCTTTTTGACCAATCGTGCGGGCGCTCCTGTGGAACAAAGTGTGGTTGCGTTAAAACAAGCGAAATCTAAATCTAAATATAAATATATGATTAACGTCGTTTTTACAGCAAAGTAACTAATAACAATAAGGTGTTTTAATTAAACATTTACCTCATTAAAAGCTAAACGTGAACCATTAAAAGTCCATTTAATACTAGTTTCAGAGTTTTCATCAAACAATATGAAATAAATCAACAAAACATTTAATGTTTAAATCAGATTCATTAAAAAATAAAGGTGAATTAATCAACATGTATTAAATAAATCTGATTAAATAAATTAACATTAACAACTTGGCCAATAAAACAACTCTTAATGATGTAGATTGTGTTTATTTAAAAATGAGAATAAACTCTACCGCATCATTATAACATCACCAATAATGTAATACTATTGCTGTAGGTTCAGGTTTAAGTCGAGACTAAACATCTTTATTAAAGAGAATAAATCCTGCACCTGTACTGAATCAAAACCATTAAAAGTCCATTTAATATTAGTTTCACAGTTTTCATCAAACAATATGAAATAAATCAACTATCAACATTTAATATTTAAATCGGATTAATTAAAAAATAAGGCTGAATAAATAAACATGTATTAAATAAATCTGATTTCTGAGATGTATATGGGGTAAGATATGGAGGTCTTTTGAGGTCTTACACTGAACATACTTTTTACATACATTTTTACAGCTGGACTAACTCTGTAAATAATCTGTAAAAGTAATGACACAATGACCTGACATCAGGAATTTAACCTTCACATCTGTGTTGTGAAACACACACACTAGTGAACACTTGCCTGAAGTTGTGGGCAGCCCTCTCCAAGGTACCTGAGCAGCAGCTGGTGGTTAGGTGTCTTGGCACTATCAGGGGCGGATTTAACCAACACGTAAACCACGCAATTGCTTGGGGCCCCCCAAAAGAGGTTGGCAAAAAAAGGCCGTTTTGGTTCTCTGCTGATTTTTCCGTCCAAAAACAGTGTTACGCTATATTAAAGAGAGACAGGTTGAGCACTAGGACCCAGCACAAACAGCCACTCAGTCGGAAGCCTGTTTCGCTTTAGACCGCTCACAAGCTCCTGCCTCTGTTTTTGCTAACGTGTGATTAGCGGTCACTCCGTCAGCGTCTGGACTTTCAAACCATCCATTATCACACCTGATATTAATCCTTATCAGGGTCGCGGTTTAGATTTGGCCTGTAGGCTGTGTTCCCTCTGTCTGTCTTTCTCTCTCTGTGTGTCCGTGCGCGCATGCGTCTACCAGTTTGTGATAGCCATCCATTTACGTGCCTCTAACGTAACTATTATCAAAATAACTCAGAATTTCTGCTTATTTTTTACTCAAAATGAGGTATAATTCTGTGTAAATGAGGTCTATTGACCATACAGTCCAAACATAAGGGTAACATTGGTGTTAATGAATTGGAGTGATTATTGATAAGTTGAATAGTAGCTATTGTAATACAAAATTGGGTGATCATTTTATATTACACAAATTTAATAGTTTATTAATATTCAATAATATTTAATGATAAATATTATTTTATTTTAATAATAACTATAATTATGTTTTTATAGTTATTAGTATTATTATTAACTACTAATTCCTAATAAAATATTATGAATAATAATGTTTAAGTAATGTTTAAAATGTATGTATATTATTTAATATTTATTAATAATCAATTAGGCCCCAGAACTTCTAAATCCGCCCCTGGGCACTATAGTCACGTCCTGTTAGTTTTTAGCACTTTAAAGTCTCTCAGGTGTTCAATTCTGATCATTTCTCCACATTCAACACTTCAACAATTAGACCCAACTGTACTTCAGGTGTAAACTGTACATGTTCATTTATAATCTATATTTAATATTCATGAAACACTGTTTATTCATCTTTATTCTGTTTATTAAATGACCAGCTTCACCAAAAATAAACTTAAACAGCTTGGCAATTAAAACAACTCTTAATGATGTAGATTGTGTTTAGTTATAAATGAGAATAAACTCTACTGCATCATTATAACATCACCAATAATGTAATACTACTGCTGTAGGTTCAGGTTTAAGTCGAGACTAAACATCTTTATTAAAGAGAATAAATCCTGCACCTGTACTGAATCAGAACCATTAAAAAGTAAAATCAGTGACCACACCCACAGTCAGGTTCCCCTAAGAACTTTTAATCTGTTTCTTCTGCTCAGACTTGGGTGGAATAATTTTCACCTCGAAGGGAATAAAGAACTCTGTGAGAGCTTTAGCATCTTCAGGCTTCAGGCAGAACTCCTGTGAGATCTTCTCTGGTGTCCACGTCTGAGGAGAACTTTTATGATTGTTCAGAGCCGTCAGAGCTTCAACGATAGACAGTTTTCCCACAGGAACATCCAGAACTTCAGACAGTCCCAAATAATCTCCTGGAAAACGGCATTTCAGTGGACGGCGTTCCAGTTTCTTCAGCTCTGGAATGGCAGCCGTCTGGAAAAAAGACAAAAATACCAACAGAGGGTCAGAAATAGGGTTGAGCGAAATACTCGTTTCAGACGAGTATCCGGTACAGATAAAGCATTTGTGACTAGTATGATCATTAAATGAGTAAAACTCGTTAATATCCGTGCTCGTGCTGAAGGAAAATCCTCATTGGGTAACTGACTGTCTTCACGATCTGTGATTGACCAGTCACAGAGAGCACCCACCCCTCCCAACATAGACATTTCTTTGCCAGAGTTGTGCACACTCTCACTCCCTCTCACACATTCACTCAGTCACACACACTTACACTGTGTGGGGAAAAAAATGGCAAAAACGTTAGGCAGTAAAATAATTAATTGAAAGAAAAAATCAGTTTGACCATAAAATTAAAATAAAAAATAAAAAAGGAAGTTGAGTCGGACAACTCTTGTTCATGCATACTTAGTAGTTTATAATTTCGTACTGCATGAGTTGTATTCATTAATGCACTTAAAAACATTCATGTTCTGAGTTTATATAAAAAAAAACTTCTGTAAATAGTTCTCTACTTTTGTGATCAAAAACATTTATTTGAATCTCAATTTTGAGACTTCTGAAAATAGTTTTCAAATAAACACATATAGCAACTTCTGATCAATTCAAATAAATGTCAGACTTAAAATAATGTACAGATTTAAGCCCCACCCACTTCCTGTTAAACCACGCCTAATTCCGGGTTAGGCCCCGCCCACTCCGAGTACAGATACGGATACAGATAATTTAGGTGGTTGAACAGATACAAATAGTGGCGTACTCCCTCATCCATAGTCAGAAACACAAACAGTGGCCAGTAAGTACACTGCAGAGGGTAAGAAATACCAACAAAGGACAATAAATACACTGCGGAGGGTCAGAAACACCAGCAGGGGGCAATAAATACACAGCAAAGGGTAAGAAACACCAACAGGGAGGCAATAACTACACCACAGAGAATCAGAAACAACTGCAGGGAGCAATAAATATACCACAGAGGATTAGAAACATCAGCAGGGGGCAATAAATATACAGCAGAAGGGGGCAATAAATACATCACAGAAAATCAGAAACACCAGCAGGGAGCAATAAATATACCACAGAGGATTAAAAATACCAGCAGGGGGCAATAAATACACAGCAGAAGATCAGAAACATCACCAGGGGCCAAAAAATACACCACAGAGGATCAGAAACACCAGCAGGGGCCAAAAACTACACTGCAAAAAATCAGAAACACCAGCAGTGTCAATAAATACATCATGGACGATCAGAAACACCAGCAGGGAGCAATAAAATACACTGCAGAGGGTCAGAAACACCAGTAGGGCCATGGCCTAATGGTTAAGGATCTGGTCTTGTGACCGGAAGGATATTGGTTCGATCCCAGACAGGACATGACTGATATGAGCAAGGCACCTAACCCCTGTGGATAAGGGCTGCCCACCGCTTTGGGCACAAATTCTCACAGCCTAGTGTGTTCACTAGTGTGTGTGTGTGTTTCACTGCATGAATGGGTTAAATGTGGAGGTCAAATTCTGTTGTGTGCAAATCACATTGGCAAAAAAATGAATCTTAATCTTAATAACTACACTGCAGAATGTCAGAGGGGCAATAACTACACCGCAGAGGGTCAGAAACATCAGCTAGGGGTAATACATATGTTGTGGTAGTACAAAGTAGGAAAGAACAGAATTACAGAAATGAAGTGGGAATGTCATTAAAGTTCTAGAGGAAAATGACTCAAGAGTTTCTATCTGTGAATTTAAAAGGATGTGAAGCTCAAGCAGTGAGTCTGAGGTTAGTCTGGATTTGTAATAGTCCACAAGCTCACTAAATAGGATTTAGACAAGCGTTGTCATTAGGGCTGCTAATCAAATATTTTTGTAATCAAGTACTCTATTTATTTTAAGTGATCAATTAAACAAGGAATCGGATAAATCATACTTTTGTGTTATTAAACAACTATATCGGTAGTATGTTATGCAACATAAATTTTATTCAATAAAATGAAATATTTTATTAGATCAAAACTTAACATTTGGCTTATTGACTCCAGAACTAAACCCATTTAATCAACATTTCTGTGAAACATTTATGATGTACAAACCGGATTCCAAAAAAGTTGGGACACTAAACAAATTGTGAATAAAAACTGAATGCAATGATGTGGAGGTGCCAACATCTAATATTTTATTTAGAATAGAACACAAATCACAGATCAAAAGTTTAAACTGAGAGAATGTATCATTTTAAGGGAAAAATATGTTGTTTCAAAATTTCATGGCGTCAACAAATCCCCAAAAAGTTGGGACAAGGCCATTTTTACCACTGTGTGGCATCCCCCCTTCTTGTTACAACAGTCAACAGACGTCTGGGGACAGAGGAGACCAGTTTCTCAAGTTTAGAAATAGGAATGGTTTCCCATTCATGTCTAATACAGGCCTCTAACTGTTCAATCGTCTTGGGCCTTCTTTGTCGCACCTTCCTCTTTATGATGTGTCAAATGTTCTCTATATGTGAAAGATCTGGACTGCAGGCTGGCCATTTCAGTGCCCGGATCCTTATCCTACGTAGCCATGATGTTGTGATTGCTGCAGAATGTGGTCTGAAATTATCTTGTCGAAAAATGCAGGGTCTTCCCTGAAAGAGATGACGTCTAGATGGGAGCATATGTTGTTCTAGAACCTGAACACAGTTCTCTGCATTAATGATGCCT
>BRDA01011585.1:10105-39646 GCA_036984385.1 Crenuchus spilurus | reverse complement strand
AACAACCTCAATAAACACTATTAATCACTAGAATAGGAGATATTAGTCCATAAGCAACCTCATTAAACACTATTAATCACTAGAATAGGAGATATGTGTCCATAACCAACTTCAAGACACATTCCATGCCAAAAAAAGGGACAATTTTGCTCACAAAAATCCTCAGTAAGCACTATTATTCCCTAGAATGGGAAATATGTGCACACATTTCTCAGTATGTCTTTACAAATAGAATAATGAAAAAATGTGTTATAGCACTAATGCTAGATCAAAGCACATATCCACCATATTCCCACCATAAGCTTTTGAATTCCCTGTCAACAACTAGAGGCAACAAGTGTCACAGATGTTAACACTGTCCTATCTCATCTTTCTACCATAGAAGACTGAGTATCTGGAGCAGCAGCATGTGTGGATCTTATTATCATTTCCAAAAGACTTTAAAAAAGAAGAAGAAATTTCTTCTGCAGTAAATATATGTTATAGAAAATGTTCAATTTAATGGGTGACTCCAAACTTTTGAGTGGTAGTGTAAATTCCCACAATCTTGTGTTCTTGAGTTATTTCCAGTGTTTTCACTGCTCTGACAAACTTGGTTCATCTCATTAGATAATTAACAATCTGGAGAGCAGGGAGACACTCTAGGCCTCTAGACACTTAACACTCTAAGTTACTAGAACCCATCACTATACATTATGAGTACTTTTGTGTTTTCATTCATGCACTTTCATAACATTCTCATAAATCCCAGAGAGACAGATCTACATTCTGAGATATGAGCAAATGAGCGGATGCTATAATTTGTTGATACAACCCTAGCCTGCATTCCTAATTCTCTACCAGCAGGGGGGAGTCCATAATCCGACTATAATAAAGTCACATGGTCCCTTCTTAACCCCACACACCGTTCTAAGAAGAAAAGCGAGAAGGAAAAATGGAGGTAGAAGGTACAAAGGATGAAAAGAGACTATGCAAATGAGGAAATAAGTAAGAAGACAAAAGTAGGCAGAGGTGTGAAACGCCGCCTACATGAAGAATACAGAGGGGATAGAAACGGACAGTGGAGGAGAAAGAGAAGAGGAAGAGGAGAGAGGATGGCAGCGAGGGGCAAAAGGGCTCACGTGGCAGGACGGAAGCAAATCCGACAGCCGTCATAACTTATTATTCTAAATGGAAGAGTGGTGAATTAGGTGCATTAGTTTTCAGCCTTGCCAGTTCTCAGTGTCACGTTGATCTACGAATATTAACATCACTTCAACTGTAAACTACACTGCCGATCACACACTGCCAGAGAGCTGTGCATTCATTAGCTGCCACATGTCTCAAAGCACTGCTCAATTTCTGAACCAAGCTGGCATATGCATTATATATAACACTCCCACTATGTACATATTTATTTTTAATGCATCAATCTGCAATGAAGCTTAATTCACCCTCCAGAAATGTGCTGATATTACAAAGCTACCCAAATCGTGTCAAATATTTTAATGACTACTTTCAACATTTTCTAATGGAAAAAAGCTCAATCTTGCCATTAGTCTTTTGCAGCTCATTATCTAAGTAATCTATACTTAAAATTAATGGTTAATGAGATAGAAGTTCATGTTTATTTTACAATTAAACCTTCCCTAGCCAGTCCATTTTGCTCAATGTGTCTTCCATTACTCAAGGAGTCTGTTCTTATAAATGAAGTAAGTACTTGATGTTTATTTTATGGCTAAAGCTTCCTTAGCCACTAAAAACTGCTCGCTGTGCCTACAGTAAAAACATTTAATGGATGTGATGATTCATATAAAAAAACTGTCAAATGCAAAACTATCGGTTAATGTTTTTAAACATTCTTTATAAAAATATAATTTTGTATATTTTACTGCAAAATTACTTTTTACTGTATTTAACATTAAACTAATTATGAATTGAGATACAAGTTTAGTTTTAAAAATATATTAACGTGGTATAAAGTGTACATTTTGTATAAACTACACTTAGTGTTGGTATTGAAATCAAAATTATGGCATTGTGACAACACTAATTTGATGTGTTGGTAGGTTTAGCAAATGATGTGACCAGATTTTCCCTGCTGTTGATATTTTTGCTCTTTAGTAAGCCTAGAGTCACCATCATGATTTTAAATATTCTGCTATTAGCAAGAAAATTAGGCAACACGGGGGACTATTATAGGATTATGCACAGAACAAGGTAGAATAGGGCAGTGTGCTGTGAGCTAGATTAGAAACGACATGAATGCATTGATGTGGGCACACACACACACACACACACACACACACACACAGATGCACATCAGTAGGTAATATTGCATGGATACACTTACATGCAAGCATATGTGCACACACACATGCACACACACACACACACACACACACACACACTCACACACACACACACACATACACGCACACACACACACACACACACACACAGAGAAGAGTGAGGAATGGACACACAAAAAAACAAGAACATGAAAAGATGAACTTACGATGTGTGGTATGTTCAATAGAAACCTTTTTATCTGTTAGAAAAAAAAAGAAAAAAAGAAAATGAAAAATGAAAAATGAAAGCGTGAGCATAAAAATGGATGAACATGTCACGCATTCTGAAGACTGGAGATGACCATGAAAATGGAATAACAGAAGCGTAATGAAAAAATGCTAACATATCCTTTGGTAAATAAATCATACAGGGACAGCACAACAGTAATGAGTAAACTGAAGTAAAAATTTGCAGCAGGTGAACAAATGAGTGAAGGAGTACATGTGCGCTGCATTATTAATGCTGAGTGAAAACACACACACACACATACATACACAGCTATTCACCAGTAATCTACAGTACATGTGTGTGTACAGGTGTGTCTCAATACCTAGTGATATGACCAGACCTGAACATTCAACTGGACAAGTACTTTATAAGTACTGAGACACTTGTTCATTCACTGTTTCTTCCGAAGTGTGCGCTAAAGAGTTTGTCTTTCTTTTGTTGGAGTACCTGTCTCCACACTCTAGGGAAGACTAGATTTCTGCTAGACTTCAGAGCATTGTTGTGAGAATTTGATTGCTTTCAGCGACAAAAAAGTAAGTGAAGTCAGGATGGTGGATGATCACCGCCCACCACATCTCCAACTCCACAACTCATCCCAAAAATACTGAGTGGAGTGCAATCAGTCCAGAAAGCACAGGTCCACTGCTCCACAGCTCAGTGTTGGGGGCTTTCTATCACTATGGCCCATGTCTGTGCCAACAGGTTCATGTATATCTGTCCAAAGTGTTCTATTCTACTGGCAGCACTTACAGGGGCTAGACAAGCCTGATTATGTTTGCATTTGTACATCTGTGTCAGCAACAGGTGTAACTTAAAGTTGAATTCACTCATTAGAAGTCAACAAATATTTGGACACATTTTGTATTTGCTTTTTAAGTTTGGGTTACATATATTCATTTTTGGCTAAATGTAGTGTAGGAGCCATGGGAAGTTTATGTGTAGTTTGTTTAAATGCATTTCAGGACCCTATAGGATAACCAGAAGGCAAGCTCCAACTTTGGGTCACAAGGGATTACAGGATAGGAAGTAACTTGTGGTGGTAGGAACATGCAAATGCAAAAACCAAACGGCAACACAGAATACTGTTAAGAAATTTGTTTGAAATATGTGCTGGATCATATCACCGCAGTTTTGTGTTTATATATAATCAATAATCTCATGACTATGGGTCACTGTATTTTGCATAAGCTAAACACATTTGTTTGCCATCCAAGAGGAAGTTTCAGTTTGGATAATGATTTACTGGAAGTGCATAAATAACACAAGAAAAAATAGCTGAATGCTATAAGTACTATGTTATTTGACAGAAGGAAATGAGACCATTGTAATGAGCAAACTAAGCTTGATCTTAGTTGTCCAGTCACCACAATGAAGCTGCTTCTATTCACTGTTTACACAGTCACATTATACATGTTAAAAACCTGCATGCACTTTACTTACATAGCATTTAAA
Organism: Crenuchus spilurus; assembly: GCA_036984385.1. Lineage (NCBI taxonomy): Eukaryota > Metazoa > Chordata > Actinopteri > Characiformes > Crenuchidae > Crenuchus > Crenuchus spilurus. The sequence goes on along the minus strand of BRDA01011585.1, from coordinate 35,635 downwards.
AAACTGATAACTACTGAAGGTCTGGAGCTCAAACATGGTACTCAGGACTGCCCTACTTCTACCTTGTCTACAAAGGCAGCTGTGTAGGTAGGCAACATTTCAATCAAAATGAAACCTTATAAAACAACTTATTGAGTCCTTTTAGTTGGACAGTGATTAAATGAGTGAGCAAAGGTTTGCACTAGCTGAATAAATGAGCGAGGGAGTGTATGTGGGCTGCATTGTGAGCTAGATGTGGAGTGAAAACACACACACACACACACACATACTGAGCTTCCCACCAACTATCTGTATGTACTGTATTGTGTGCATAGGGGTGTGTATCAATACTGAATATTTGACTATTTGGATATTTGTCGGTTGGATAGGTAAGGAACCTTATAAGACAATTTAGAGTCATTCTATTTGGACAGTGATTAAATCAGCACTCAGCTTGCTAACAATACTTCAAAAGTTCAAAGCTTCCAACACGGTGCAAGCAAACAAGTAAATCAATCATTTTCTCCTAGATAACAAGAAGATGAAATGGTTTTAGCTAAAGTCTCCTTCTGTTCTCCTGTGAAAAAGACCTCGGGAATCTCACTTGTTTCCTTGCCAATTTAAGAAATCTCAGTAAAGTCTTAGATTCACACATCAGCCACTTCATTAACACCACCTCTTTGCACATACACTACTTATCCATGTTCTTCACTAGTCCAGAACACCAAAGAGCAGGTATTGTTTGGGTGGTCTCAATACTGCAGTGACACTGACGTGGTGGTGGTGTGTTAGTGTGAGCTGTGCTGGTATGAGTGGATCAGACACAGCAGAACTGCTGGAGTTTTTAAACACTATATCCATTCACTGCCCACTTAAGACACACCTACCTTGTTGGTTTACCTGGTAGATGTAAAGTCAGAGACAGCAGCTCATCTGTTGCTGCACAGTCTGTGTTGGTCCTCTAGTCCTTCACTGGAGGTCAAATGACGCTGTTGGCTGAATAGTTTTGGTTGGTGAACTATTTTACCTCAGCTGTGACACTGAAATATTTAAAAACATCAGCAGCTCTGAAGTGTCTGAACCACTTGTACTACCACAACACACACTAACACACCACCACCACATCAGTGTCACTACAGTGCTGAGAATTATTCATCGCCCAAGTAATATCTGCTCTGTGGGGGTCCTGAGCATTAAAGAACAACTAGGCTAACAAACTATACAGAGAAACAGATGGACTACAAAAGTGCATCTATATGGTCAGTGGAGCTGATAAAATGCACAATGAGTGTAGAATCAAAGAGGGAGCTTTAATGAAAGTGGCCGGTCAATGTAACTCTCACATTGTTTATCCTGAATGCTAAACATGCTCTTAATCTACCAACAATTCTAAAATGAAAAGAACTAAATGAAAATAAATTATAACACAATGTCTATTGATGTTGCCAAATGCTGCCCATGTAGACAGCTCAGTATGTACTGAGGCACAGTGTATGTATACAGAGTTTAAGATTTTAGGATTGTACACGCAGTGAGGTGCTTTATGTGTCATCAGCTTGGCTCAGCTCAGATCAGCCCTAGGATAACCACTGAGTGTCACAGTAAATCTACTTCATTCCAACATGTCTAATATAGCTGAATTCTCCATTGTCTTGTGTTCAGCACATGGCTTTCCAGCTCCCGAAACCTCGGTATTTTCCTCATTCACCATCTGTGCTCTAACTCTGCATGAGTGGGTGCTACAGGATGAGTGCTTTACTGCAAAACACCCTCATGGACACAAAAACTCAAAAATAGCTCAGTAAAGCAAGCACAAACATCCAACATAGTTTCACATAGTTTTACTGCACCCATTCCTCTTTACCCACAAAGAAGTGTTGTGTTATTAGGAGTCTTGTGCAAGTATGTAATTATGTACTTAATTACATACTGCGTAATTTCATTCATTACATTTGATTTGCAAATATTCTGTTCTGTTTCAAGTCAAATACTGACAAAAACATTGCATATTATATATATATTTATACACACACACACACACACACACACAAACGGACATACGGGTGGGCCATTTATATGGATACACCTTAATAAAATGGGAATGGTTGGTGATATTAACTTCCTGTTTGTGGCACATTATGGGAGGGGGAAAACTTTACAAGATGGGTGGTGACCATGGCAGCCATTTTGAACTTGGTAATTTTGGATCCAACTTTAGTTTTTTCAATGGGAAGAGGGTCATGTGACACATCAAACTTATTGGGAATTTCACAAGAAAAACAATGGTGTGCTTGCAATATATATATATATATATAACAGCAATACAATTCAATTAATCATAAGACTATGAACACATTCAGAATGAATGCACATTATAATGCATTCACAAAGCAATATAAACATGGCTATACATATTAATAACAACATGTATTAAACATTATAAAAATATTTTAGCCATTTTTATTATGCCTAATGCCTAATGAATTGTCATCATAATGCATAAGAAGCTGTGCTCATAATGTATTACAGCAATACCAAAGAAACTCAGTCCCAACTGGTAATGCATTATAACCAGGGTTCTAAATTAACTTTTTTGATCACCAGCCAATGTGGCTGGTAACTCTCTAAAGTTACCAGCCAATCAGAATTTCCACTTGCCAAATTTTATGCTGTAAAAATAAGATAAATGAGTGCCACTGAATGCATTTGATCTATCTATCTTTCTATGTATATATATTACTTGAACCACGTCTTCAGAGCTCTTCTTCTTCAGAAGCGGCATCAGAATCTGAGCTACTCTCATTTTTTGCTGCATGTTTGCGCACAAAGTTAGGTCCAGCTGCCCCAGTCTATCCAAGTCCCAACCACCGCCACATTTAGGTTAAAAGTTTTTACTAAGCTAACGTTAACTCCCTCCTCTTTCAGTGTCCTCTCTGTTTAGTTCTGGCCCCATTTACTTCACTTCTACCTTGAGTTGCTCTGTGAAGTCTGTTCAGTGGTGTTAGCGTTCATTTCCATGGTTTCTCAAGCTATTTTCACTACAAACTGCGCGCAGCCAATGGGCGTATAATGTCATGACGTAGCGCAGGGGTGCATAGACACTTTTTCAGCCTGCGAGCTACTTATCTAATGACTAAGTCAAAATGATCTACCTAATATTAAAATGCAAGACACATATTTATTTATAAATATACTGACAATTTATGCTGGTGTACCTTGAATAACTACATGAACCCATATTACACAACACAACTGTGTACATGTTTTGTCATTAGCCTACATGACTCTGATGTCTTGCACTGAATGGAATCAGTCAGGGATGCATAGTCTGGACAGTAGTTGCTGATAGTAAACCTCCAAATGATCATCAGTCATAGTGGAATGATACTTGGACTTAATGATCTTCATGTGTGAAAAGGCTGACACCGAATAATGTAGTCAAGGCAAACACACTTCAAAAATGACAGTAAAAAAGTCCTTCACTCCGTATGGAAATGCTCAGTTTTAGGTTTCTTGCACAGGCAGAACAAACATACATGTTAACAACTTACAGTGACAGGAGAACACGGACTACTAGCCAACTTGAAAAAATGCTGGTTTACAAGTCCAGATGCTGTTTTATGAAGCAAATGTTGAACCTCACGGTACCACTCACGTTGCTACCAAATGGAAACTGCCAAAAATGCAGAAAAGGTTCTTGTGTATGGCAGTTTTCTGTCACACATTGGGCTAGAGAATTTTGGGGATCTGATCATTCTTAAGAATAATAATAATAGCATAGTTAATTTTACATACAACACACAAGAATCATATTTTTCTTGTAATATATAAATACAAATATATAATAAAAGTATTATACTCTTGTAAAAAGACAATCGCAACCAGGGTTGCCAGGTTTATAAAAATGCATTCACTGGTAAACCTTCCGAGGGGGGATGCAGGGATTTTTGCACTAAATAGAAAAGAAAATGAACAATATAATGATTTATTTTTTTATGCTTTTGTGATTTGGTTGCTTTAGATTTTATCAATAGATAGATTTTATTTAGATAGTATCAGCTTGTGTATGGGAGTTTTCTGGCTGGAAGATTTGGGGGATCTGGCAACCCTGAACGCAACTCCGTAAACAAAGCTGTTCGTCAATAATCCTCGTGGACATGAGTGACATGAATATTAGAATACCGCAGAAATCCATCGAAGAAAGATTGAGAGACGCCCTAACGTTAGGATAGATACCTTTTCTTCCCTTTGTTAACATGCCGAGGCCTTGGCCGGATAGCACTGTGTAGGCCGTAGGTTGGGTGGCGAGGACGGATGATAGGCTGACGTCTATTTTTTTAATGCCATGCGATGTACTCACACTACCTTTGCGATCGACTGGTGCACCCCTGACGTAGCGTTAAGACATATAGTGTTCATGGGAAATGTAGGAAGTACTGCCAGGGGATAAATGACCTATCCTTATGTATCGTGCATGTAATACCTCTTGCATCACTGGCAAAATTGGCTAGTAAGTTTTTATTAACACCTGCCCAAATGATTTTTTACCCCCATTTGGCGGGTTGGCAAGTGTTAATTTAGAACCCTGATTATAACTAACAAAACCACCTATTTACTGTATAAAAACACACTTAGTTTTATTACTCTTAACCAATCATCAATTATACTTGTTTTGAAAATTATAACAGCTTATAGTAATTTATTATGCATTATAACATGTTGATGTAGAGAGTTAAGTTTTTAGATGATTAGTGATAAATAATATTTTAGAGCAGATAGAAGGTATTATATTGGCTGGTTTTAGACAAAATAAAGTTTATTAAACCAAATTCTTGCTAATTTGTTCATTTAAACCAATATTCTAAGAAGCTGTCAGAAATGTACTACAAATATGAACTGTATGGAGCACTAAATATGCCTAATAAATGATAACATCATGACTGATAAAGTGCATATTTCCTTAAAGCACAAAACATTCCAACTACTGTTAGATGTTTACTGCAAATACTAATAATTTGAGCATTGTGTGTTTATAAGTAAGCAGTTTTGTTAGTTGTAATGCATAATACAAGATGGGACTCAGTTTCTTTGGTAGGAATATATAACATGAGCATAGCCTATGATGCTTTATAGTAAAAATTCATAATGCATAATAAACATGGCTATAAAGCATTACACATTATAATAAATATCTATAGACATGTTTATATTTCCTTGTTATGTGTTATGAATGACTTCATAGAGTTTTACTGACCTGACATTCATAGAAAAATATATTCTCTTCTACATACACAAATGTACTATCATTAAATGTTTAGAATCTGAACTTTTCTAACAATTTCTTCATTCATGAAGCCAGAAATAATTCATATTGAATTTACCCGTTTGTTATTGCCAGTGATATCTATAACTTATCAGGACTAACATCAGTGTATTTTCACAGTGCAAGCTCCAGGCGTGTGAGCATTCATGATAATCTTCAAATCTAAACTGGCACTGACTGTGAAAAATTGATTATGAAACAGGCCAGATGATTTTATCTGACTTCTGATTCTATCTGTGTGGTCCATGTTAGATTGCAGTACATCATGTGACTCACTGCGGGCACATAATCCCTCGGTGCAGTTCTTGCTTTCCATCATGCCGCCAATGCAGTGGCGTCCCCCGTTCAGTGGTGGGGGAGCCTGGCACTCGCGGCTGCGCCAGTGTGTGCACTCGGTCCCACAAGCAGACCACTTGGCCCACTCTGTCCAGCCTCCATCCACTGGGCCAACATACAGCATAGAAAAGAGATTATGTTAGAGTCTGGCTAATGTCATAAATGGGTATAAACAAACTGTCACTGTCATGAGAAAATCCAATCATTTAGTCAATTCATGTCTATTTTAATTCACAGTTGTTCAGACATGCAGTACCAGTCAGAAGTTTGGACACACCTTCTCATGTAATGTTTTATTTATTTATTTTTCCTACAATTTAAATGAATACTGAAGTCATCCAGACTATGAAGGAACACATAAGGAATCATGTAGTAAACTTAAAAGTGTTAAACAAACCAAAATATGTTTTAGATTTTAGATTCTTCAAAGTAGACACACATCTGATGTCTCAAACACATTAAGAGGCAAGAAATGCAAGTCATGAACTCTTGACGAGGCACAGCTGTTAATTGAAAGCCATTCCAGGTGACTACCTCATAAAGCTGAGAAAATTGTCAAGAAAGCTGTTATCTAAACAAAAGGTGCCTACTTGAAGAATGTAAAATATAAAATGTAAAACATTACATTTGTTTAATACTTTTTTATTTTTTAAATAATTCCATATGTGTTTCTTCATAGTTTGGATGACTTTAGTATTAATCTACAATGCAGGACATTTTTAAATAATGAAAGACCACTGAATGTCCAGAAGGTGTGTCCAAACTTTTGACTGGTACTGTACGTTAAGTTAAATCATGTTTTCTCATCTAAATTGTAGCAGAATGCAGATACATGGTTTTCTCATGACAGTAAAATCAGAATACTCTGTAGACTTGTGATAACTGAGTATGGAATGTTTTATAGAAGGCAGTATGTGTAGTGTCTTGTATGTAAATGAGTGAATAAGTGATAAGAGTCAGTCTGTTTCACCTGGACAGAGGGTAGTGCAGGTGACTCTTTGAAAGGGAGGACCCTCACAAAAAGCGCCTCCATTGAGCGGTGCTGGATTGGTGCAGCTACGTGTGCGACGCTGCCAGCCATGCCCACAACGAGCATTACACTCTGACCACTCTGTCCAGGATGACCAGCCACCACTCACTGAGGAAACACACACACACACACACACATACACACACATACATACAGATGCACACAGATGAGGAATGTACGGAAAGAACATTCTGGATTGTCAAAACAGCAGCTGGATTCGAGGTTTGCTCTGAGGGGAACGAGCCATATTAGTAACTGAAGTGTGAACAGAACAATGCACTAGACATCTTTACCATTCCACGCATCTACTCATTGTATGAACTAGTTATTGTATGTTCATTGTTTGCTTTTGAATGCACTTCTGTGTTGTGCCAGGTCCTGGAGGAATGCTGTTTCATTTCAATATGTACTGTACTGTATATAGCTGAAATAACAATAGAAAACTCTTGAACTTGGTTCTTGGTTCTTATGTGTCTGTCAGAGCTGAGATCCTGTGTTTGGAATCTCACAACCTTAAGCAATATAAGCATACTAGTGACTCTTTAAAACATTTATGAAAAAGTTCATTTTTGTTCACAATTTACAGATAAACTGTCATATATTTAATATTCATTGCACATTAAATGACCTATAGTGTGTGTACAAATGCATTGGGATACATTGACATGAGTCCTATTCTATTGTCTGTACTTCTCTGCAGGGACTACACAAGATGTGCATGCATTTGTGTCAGCAACTGAAAGTGGATGAAGGCATTAAGTGTATTTTTTGTTGGAACAGTAATTTACTCAAACTCTAAATGAAATATTCTAATAATTTGAGATTCTGGATTACTGATTTTCATGAGCTGTAAGCCAAACTAATAAACATTAAAACAAAAAAAGGCTTGAATTTTATGTCGAAGTTGACCTTTTCAATAAAATTATGAACAATTAGCTTGATAGTTATCACAGTCATATTTATATTGATGATATTCTGTTTGTTTTTCATATGGCACTGTACACCTAACAAAATCAAACATTTTCTCATCCAAATTTTTGGTTCACCTTTTTTTTTCTGAATAATCGTAGATTTTCAATATAATTTCACTAAATCATGGAAGACAAGAGAGTTACCTGTAAAGGATTTGCTGATACTGTATAAAACATCTGTTTGCTATCACTTTGTGTTTGTTTGATAGTGGTGCATTCTGAAAGTTAATGACCATAATGAAAATGAAGTAATGTGTTACTTGATGAATAAATCATTTTAAAGGCTGCAATTTTCAACTAAAATGACAGGATTTAGCCTCTTTAAAATGTCACATAAATCAGGGGTGTTTAGGAAGTACACTGGTCAGATGGTTACCATAGACAATGAGTGTAGCGGTGCTGCTCCGTCGCTTAGCAACCACATTTCGGGCGACACAGGTATAGTTAGCCGTGTCAGAGAGCCGCGCTTGCTTGATGATGAGGTCATGGTCAACCGTCATGAGGAAGTTTGAGTCCTGTGCAGGATCAATGAGCTCCTCATTCTTCAGCCATTCCACCTGTGGCATAATGAGAAATCAAGTCAGCAGCATTTATGAGTCAGAGAATGGTAAAGTGCAAAGGTCAAACCTGAACTTTAAGTCAACATTCAGGCCCATTTTAATGAATTTATGAGGCACACTGGCTGTCAGAAACCTTTGCTTTCCTTGGGTGAGGGAGGTGAATGGAATTTTATTCAGTTCAGGCTGAGAACAGTAATGTAACAGTGAGCTATGTGCTGGAGAAATGTCTCAGTATTATTTCTGAATGAGGAGCAGAGAACCACGTAGTAGAACTGCAGGAGATGGAGACCCTGAACGAATCTAAATGAAGGGAAGACGTGGAAGAAAATTAGGAGGAGGAGCAGAGATGAAGGTAATATACCTCAGCAGGTGGGATGCCCTCTGGTGGGCGGCACTGCAGCAGGACTTCCTGTTCTAGACGCACCTCCCTGCCGAGCGGCTCCTGCTCAAAGTTCTTCCTCAGGTCTGAAGAGCACAGCAGATGGCAAGAGATGCTTTTATCAACAACGCAGTCAACAAACTAGCAAAACATCTCTAAATCTTGTTCAATGTTTTATGAGTATGTCCTAAATATTACAGATCTATCTTCTCACACACTTACATGCGATGCGGACATATGCACGGCGGCTCTTGGTGGTGCCTGCAGAGCTCCAGGCCACGCACTGACACCAGTAGTCCTCCAAACCGAAGAGCTCCTCAACTTGAGTTCTGGACACTGAGATGTCCACCTCTCGCACCACCAGACCTAAAGCACAACCAAAAACAAATGTTCTAACAATGAAATTGTTAAGGCATTTCTATTGTTTCATTGATTTTGGGATTTACATATAATATAAAGTCCAGCTGTTTTTTTCACTGGATGCATAAAAGTGTTCAGCAACTCAATACTACCATCAATAATCTTATCTGCTTAAATCTGGGTCAGGGTCATGGTCCCCTACCCCTTCACCAGGCACAGTGCAGGGTATTCCACCATCCTAGCTATACCCAGGACTCGGTGCCAATCAATTTCTGGGCATACACACATACACATACTCCAGGACAATTTAGAGTGCCCAATTCATCTGACCTCCATGTTTTTTTTTTTGTTGTGGGAGGAAACTGGAGACCCCGGAGGAAACCGGGAAAAAACAGAAACTCCACCCAGATGTGGACTCAAACCTAAGACCTCAGCACCGAGAGGTGTTGCTGAGCATGCTAACCACCAAGCTGCCCCAAATCAATACCTCATTCAGTTACATCACACGTGCTGAAGGCAGATTAAACAATGACTGTTACAAATCAGGAGTGTGTGAGTGTGATACCTGTGATCTGGTCCAGGCTCTCCTTGGTGACATGGTCATTCTGGTTGACCCACTCGCCATTGCATTTGAAGTAGATTTGGGTGGCAGGTGCTGCTTTGCAGGAGAGCCTCACCGGTCTGTTTTTTACAATGAAGGCGTCCTCCGGCTCACTCTGGAACTCTGGCAGAGGCTCGGCTGGTGCAGACGGAAAGGAGTCTGGAAGAACTTCACTGTAGTCACTGCCATCTACACACAAAAGAAAAAATAACAGCAGCATGGTCAACAAAACACAGGTAGCATTACAATTCAGGTGAGTTCACTACTGTTCAAAAGTTTGAAATTTCAGTTCAAAAATTTAGAATCACAAATCTTCAATCTTCAATAATACAAAACAAACTTCAGCTGCACCTACTGTGTGTGTGTGTGTGTGTGTGTGTGTGTGTGTGTGTGTGTGTGTGTGTGTGTGTGTGTGTGTGTGCTCAGAATAAAAGAATTATATATATATATATATATATATAAAATTTGATTTAGCAAATGTACAAAACATATGTGTGTGTGTTTGTATACACTATTACTAATATGATAATAGTGATAGTCTGGTAGTGTAAGTGGATCTATGGGTCATCCATCATTAAATGTCAGATCAGCTGTTATGCTCAGATGATGTAGAAAAATGAAGAAATGTACATATGTCAGTGATGATATGAGGGTGTAAGATCCTGTAGGTGTGTGAGACCATTTGTACAGTCTTTGACATTTTAAGTCTAAGGTGGCGTCATGGGTCCAGTTGTCTGCAGCTCAGCTCCTGCCCAGCGTCCCTGGGGAGTATAAAGAGGCGCTGAGGGAGGGGGGGGGGGTGCAGACTGACCTTCCACTGAAAGGCCCAGTGATCACACATTATCCCCTGACATTTCCCCCATGACACATCCCTCACAGCAGCGCACCTCATCCACAAGACCGTGTCTCACAGCTCCGTCACCTCCAACACTGACGTGCTCTTAACCTTTTAGCTTTAACAGCCAACAGCTACATACACTACTGACCACCCAGCCTAAATGAGCTCTGGTGACACCAATGCCATGGGGGAACCTATCAGCTACCATTTTGTCTGATTTACAGTAAGGCATTCCTGCACATGTAAGTGGGAAAAAACACTTTTCACAGCAAAGAATTCACAGAAATCATATTTTACCACTTTTAATTAACTGCAAAATGTGAAATTAATTACAGAAAGTGTTAGCGAAAGCTTTTCCTTTAACACAAAACGGCTGTGCTTCAAGGCCACTGCTCGTCCCTGAAAATAACAATGAAAAACAGAAATGAACATAATCAAAGTAACACACCGAAAGATTCTCAATTGACAGCAAAGCTACAAATCCTTTTTAAATTGCTTTAATACTGGCTGAACAGTACCCTCCTAATGCTAATCGAGAGCAAAACAAAATGAGGTCTGAAGGATAGCATTAGCTATTATGAAAGGGACAAATCTTTAAAATGGCTTAACTTTGCTTCAACAGAGACGGAAAGAACAATTCAGTTGCTGTGAGTGAGGAACGAAAAATTAGAAAAAGTAGTGATGGAAGTTGAGAGCTACTTTTTGTGGAAAGTACTTTTATGCGTGTGCACGTGCACACACACACACACACACACACACACACGCACAGAACACTGGCAAGTGAATCTGGTAGCATTTCATCTCCTAAATGTACTGCAGTTACAGGTATTTTTTCCTTTTCCAAAAGTTACAGAAGTGAAAACAACAGCTGTCAAGATTCAGTGCTGCATAAAAAAACAGAACATTGTGAAATAGTTCATTGTTGTTTATAATTTAATTCAAAAAGTAAAAGTGTCATTTCATATTTATTACATTTATATTGACATTAAAACATACAATTTTAAGGCAATTGACTCCTAATGGTTCTCCTAATTCATCATTTTTGGTTCTGCATTGACAAATATTATACACATTTATTTTGAACCAACTTCACTGTTATCTGTGTCTCTTTTCTTCACAAATCACCACTAGCTTGTCCACACCATTGGGTCCCAGTTATAGACAGCTGTAGCATCAGCAGAGTTTAAACGTATGATCTCCTGATTAGGTGATTAACACTTAAACAGTTGCACCATCACTGTCACAAAAAAAGAAATGCAGTGTTAAACCAAGCACATCAAAGTGCTGTTATACTGGTAAAGGTCATGTGGACTTGTTCAGTAGCCTATGAGAGCAGCAGCTCTCTGTTTCTTCACTCTGTGACACAAAAAGTGTTCAAACACAAAGTAACTGGGAGCCCAAGATGAGGAGTGTCATTGTGTGATGAAGATTCCTAACTGGTGTGCAAATTGCATTAAAAAAAATATTTTTTATTAGCCTAATTAAGTGACTTGGAAAAACTTTTCACTAAACTAATAAGTTTTATTAACTTAAAAAATATAACTTAAATTTATATGTAAGTTGCCTTAAATTTTTAATTTGGGTTGAAAAATTATGAATTAATAATAATAATAAAAATAATAAGAATAAATTAATTATTAATCTTGATGAGTGATGAATATTTATTAGTTTTTTTGTTTTATATACTGTATATAATACATAACTCATTTGTTTCTTTTTGATACCATATATTTGCATATACAGTATAGACAAGTAATGAGAGACAGACTCATCTGTGTAGCCTAAAATTGCGAAGCGATGACGGCGTGTGACATGACATGACATATTTGTACATTGGACGTGTCTTTCTTTTTACTTTTCTCACCATCACCCTGTTGCCATTCCTTCCCAAATTCAGTCCCTTGAAGGTGCTAATGTTATGTAACAGGTTTGATTCATTGATAATACATGCAAAGAAGTGTTGAGTATTGGGATTACTCAAAAAAATTTTTTTTTTTTTAAAGTAGATTCAGTATAAACATTTTAATTACAACTAAAACAAGTTTAAAATAACATGACTGCATTACATTGGAGAAATTTATCTGAATGTGTAAGTTTTAAGCAGCCAATTTTGTGAAAACTGCATTTTCACTCAAACATGATTTTTTCAGCTGATCAAAAGTTTAAGACTTTTAGTCTTTAAAAGCCAAAATCTGCACAAACATTTGGATTTCATGTCATTTTCTGTCAGGTATGTACACTGTGAAGACCTCCTGATGGCAAAAGCAAAAAAAGCCCACTGACTTTGAAAGTGGTAGAATTGTTGAGCTGCATAAGCAAAGCCTCTCACAACGTGCCATCACCGCTGAGGTTGGACGCAGTAAGAGTCATTTTGCATTTTTTAAATGATCCTGAGGGTTATGGAACAAAAAAGTCAAGTGGTAGACCCAAAAAAATTTCACCAATGCTGAGCCGCAGGATCCGACTGGCTAACCGTCTAGACACAGGACGATCCTCTACCCAAATTAAGGCCATTACTGGTGCTGACTGCAGCTCAATAACCATCAACCAGCCGATTTCAGTTAAATTGTTGTTTTCAATAAATTCCCTGCTCAAAAGTTTTTTGTCTCTTGCACCCATTTCTTCTTAGCATTGTGAAGCTCTACTTAGAACCTTCTTAACATCCAAAAGTGCAAAATGCAAATTCTTGCCATTTTTTAACTGGTCTTAAGATTTTGATCATATACACACAAACATATATTATTAAACTAATGTATACTTCTGTTCACACAAACCATTCATGTGGAACCATCGTCCATAATCCAATTACGTAAATCCAGCAGATTTCTTTGTCCAGTTTATTGTGTATTCTGCAGAGAGAACAGTGGCTACAAAGGCCACTAGAAGGTCCTGCCTGGAACTGTCATTTTCAATATGCCTCCATATGTGACAGCACCATCCTTTTACCTAGCCCACTGAGTGACCAGTCAAGGACACTCAGCCCCTCCACAAACACACACCAACTGTAGCTGCTAGCCTGAAGACTACATTTACTCCCCCTGCGCACCATTCTTCAGTCAGACACAGTACACACTCCCCCTTTCTGCACACCTATCACAAAGTACAACAATGTACGACTCACAAAGACTCAACTGTAACAACGTCCCCTTCTCCACATCACAAACATGTATTGTGCCGATGACTGACTCAGCCTCTCCACTCTCTCTCTCTCCCTCCCTCTCTTTCTTTATCCTCCTCCATCAGCTGCCACCCTGTGTCTTTCAGACTTTGACTTCTCTGTCAATAAGTAATTGTGTTTCCCTGTTTTCCTCGCTTTCTCCATATGGCATTGATCGCTCCACTCAAAACATGCGCCCAAAACACAGCCTGTCACATGCAAGTGTGTGCATGCACACACTTACACACACACACACACACACACACACTGAGAAAGCCAGAGAAAGATGGACAGATAGAGAAAGTGTGACAGAGAGTGAGAATCAGTGCAAAATACACACTGTGTGGTGTCTGTGTGTGAACTTGAGCATGTGTGTCTTCTAGTGGTGTAAAAAATGCATCAGTGTGTGATGATGAGCCATTGATCTGGAGGTGGTGATTCAACTGGGTCAAGTTTGCAATGCTAGAGTTGATTATAATGCACTGTAATAACTGTCAATATCAATATATAGTCTGCACTCATTTTTGCCAAACAATATTCTTCAGCTTTTTTAAGGCATGATGCATAGCTTGTATTGTCTATATTATCACATCTGTGTACATAGCACACATGAGGACTTGAGATGCATTCTGAGTGACTCAAACACATCCTTAACCAACCGCTGCCTGGATGATTTCAGTATGAGAAACAATCACAGAACAAAACTTAAATCATGATTGTCAGTTTAGAGCTGTAAATGAATATGACTGTTCATTTCCATCCTTATGTCTGTGATTCTGTAGTTTCTGCTTGTGTGCATTCAGACTCAAGAATCAGCATGGACACCAATCAGCCATAACATTAAAACTACCTCTTTGTATCTACACTCATTGTCTATTTTAGCTCCACTGACCATACAGGTGCACTTTGTAGTTCTACAATTACAGACTGTAGCCCATCTGTTTCTCTGTATACTTTATTAGCCTCCTTTAACCCTTCCTTTCTTCACTGGTCAGGGCCCCCACAGGGGTGACATGGTGTGTGTTCACTGGTACAAGTGGATCAGACAAAGCACAACTGTTGGTGATTTTAAACACTGTCCAGTCACCGTTCACTTTGTTGGACACAGCGGACATGTTGATCTTCCTTGTAGATGTCAGAGAAAGTAACTCATCTGTGTAAGTGCAATACTATAAATCTAGAAAAACACCCAACAAAGCAAAAGTAAAAAAGGGTGGGTGGGCAGGCCTAGCATAGAGTGTGGTTGCTACAGGCCTCGAGCCATGGGATGTGGAGCAAGTGTGGCCACCACTGGCACTGGGAAAAACTCGGATGCAGCTGTACCGTCATCTGCTGTGGAAGTCTCAGGTGTGGCTGCTGTACCAGCCACCATGGAGAGGTCAAGTGCAGCCTCTGTCGGCTTCCATGGTGAGGTCAGGTACGAGGGCTTCCTGCTCTGGAGCGTAGGTGGACTCCACTCTTTTACTTTTCCATCCACCCAGGCAGTGATGCTTATAGTTAGCCTCGTCTGCCTCTGCATCACACGCTGCCATCTATCCATCCAAAACCCCATTATTATATCTCCACGCCAAAGAGATGTAGGATCGGGAAGGCCAGGTGCAGGGGCAGTAGGACCACAATGTTGGAGAGAAACCGAGAGACTTCCGCTGCCCACCTTCTGCCATGCTAAAGTTGAACTTGCAGCTTCTGAATCTCCACATTCACTGTATCCTGTTGATGATCAGTCATTTTGTAACACTGGAGACAACATTGAGGTGAAAAGGCTGATAGACATGCAAATTTGGTTTTAATGAGCAAAAACAGGACTATAAACTGGGTACAAATACACAAATAAATAAAAGTCATAGAGAAACGTAAACTAACAAGAAACAGAAACCTAAGACAGTGTGTTACAGACACAGCAACATAACAACAAGACGGTAAAAGAATAATAAATGACCGATATAAGACAGAGAAACAGAAGGGCTTAAATAACAAAAACAATCAAACAGACAATGAGACAAACAGGCTGCGAACAGGTGGAAACACTGATGAGGTGGGCGTGGCTGTGGCAGGAAAAAGGCTGAGACAGGAAAGCAACAAAGCACACAGACAAGAAGTCGTTTGCTGGTCATCCTGTATTTATGCATCAGTAGAATGAATGGAGCTCATATGATACTGTTGGCTTTATATTTTTGGTTGGTGAACTATTCTCAGCCCAGCAGTGACTTAAAAAAAGGTGCTTAAAATCTCCAACAGACTGATTCACTTTTGCCAGTGTAATACATATTAACACACCACCACCATGTCAGTGTCACCAACCTATTAATACCTGCTCCTTGGGGGACCAATGAAGAAGAGGGTGAAAGAAGGGCAACAAAGTATACAGAGAAGCAGATGGACTACAGTCTGTAATCGTAGAACTATAAAGTGCACCTATATGCTCAGTGGAGCTGATAAAATGTGTGTAGATACAAGAAGGTGGTTATAATGTTATGGCTGATTGGTGGGTCTCCTAAAGTCACGTGTTTAACCACATTAAAAAATAGTGAAACTAAATCCTTTCCATAATATTTAATTTCCTAAAGAATCAATTTGACCAAACTGAAAACTGCAAGACATCCCTGATGTCTACTCATTGTCCAGCACTTGCTACACCATTATTTTTCAGTTCTGGTTCTGGACCACTGCCCTGCAGACTGTAGTCTCACTGCTCTAACACACTCAGGTCTTCTCAGGAAGGGCGCTTTAATTAGTTCATTATTTGCATCAAGTGTTGGAAGCAGCGGTGGCGAAGCACTACAATATCCAGAGCAGTGGTACTTGAAGACCATGGCTGAAAACTAATGAACTATATTAACCAACATACTGTTTGGCCATCTAGGCAAAGCTGAAAATCTAACACATATAAGTCTATGCTTGTAAGCCTACTCTTTGACCAAGCTGAGAAATTGAAGTGACTGATGGTAATTCACTTTTCATGTTGTGACAGATGAGATGTCAAAGGTCCAGTTGAAAAACTATTCAAATGTAGACCTTGACTGCACCATCACTGTTTTTTGTCCTTCAGTCTTTCTGAAGAAACATTCAGCTCTGGTGACCCATGTCAAAATGTCCAATTCTCTCTTTGTCCACAAAAAGACTAGAACATAAACATTTATTTTCCAAGTGCACACACAAAATGATTAGTTTGTAGACTCTTATATTTCCCATATTGTTTCAACTTTAGGCTGGCTGGGGTTTTGTGACTTTTGTTAAATTTTTGTGCAGCTATTGCTTGACAGTCATACCTACTGTGTATTGGATAGTGTTGGACAAACATGCACTGCCCACCAGACCAATGTATCAGTCAGAAATGGCAGATAGTAATGACAATCTGCAGATTTACTGGTATCTGTGAAAATACTAACAATCATTAGTAGACATGCACTAGTATAGGATTTTCAGGTTTGATACAATAATTAGTAAATTACAACTCCATATAACCAAATTACATTCTGTCATTTTTTTTGTTAAATCAGATCAGGAGACTGCTAAACATGTGAGACGAGCAAACATTTCTGACATGTTCAAAATGCATCCAATTGTACAACTGCCCACTTAAAGCTCCTTGGGGGGGTTAATTAGGCACTGCTTCCCCGTTCATACAAGCTAAAATTTGGACCAATCCTGACTATAATCAAATCAGGCTTAAAAACATAAACGTTAAAATCATACAGTGTATGTCTGGTTTTAAAGGCTGCACAGGCTGATGTGATAAATATGGGATCATCAAAAAATCCAGACTACAGTAAAAATACTGGTGATAATTACTAGAGGTGTACTGATATGCGATTGTCAGGTTTGATACAATAACCGGCAATTAACAATTGATTATGAATGATACTGATATTACAGTACATAAATAATTTAAATGATTGAAATAAATAACATTATGTAATGTGAAATTCAAGGTACATTATGGTCAAGGGCCATTACAGGGAGTCACAAAATGGTCAGCAGAGGATGCTGTGGGATCTAGGAAAATGTTCAAACAAGTTTAATAATTGATAGTTGAGAATTATACTGTATTAAAAATATCACATCAATAATGTAATAATAATTTAACAATTTCACTGAAATTATGTTGATGTCAAATTAAAATCTAAAATATGAATATTAAATGATATAAAGTGATATTATACATTTATATTAGCACATTTATTATTATTATTATTGCAAGGCGTTCTTATTAGTTAAGCCCTAACACAGACCTTATAATCCATGCAATCTAAGTCTGCTTTGTCCAGAAAGGGTTCATTGTCACTGTTTCTTTTAAAAATCTGCTATGTAGTCTGTTGTTTGTGACAGGGCAGCGACAGTTAAAGCAGAGTGAAGGGTGTTGATGACTGTGTGTAACTGTGGACGTGAGCGAACTGGCTTTAATTAACATGCTGCTGGAAGACAGAAGCAGAGACACTCTTGGCCCTCCTGACTGGCTGATAATTCAGCTTTAAGCAGAAGGAGGACACACGTGGTTTGGAGAGCAGCCACAAATATCCATCATGGGTCCTCAGCAGCCCACAATTTGGCTGGAATGGCTGCGGCTCACTCCGAAACAGAGAGAAGCTCTTAAGAGGCCCCCACTGCAAGTCTTTTATTACAGTAATGACTGCTAGCACACACACACACACACACCCCTGCGCCCAGCAAACACAATGCAGAGCTAACTCACACTCAGTCTAAAGATTGAAAAGCAAGTACACACACATATAGTCATGTAGATCCTCAGACAATCACAAGAGAAACGCACATACACACAGTCCCACACTGATTCCCACAGTCACAGAGGCAGTCAGACTATAATTTTACTAGCTCCAGAGTGTCTACTCATACTTGTAGTGCTTTGTCATTGCTTTATAGACACTCATTATATGACCAAACCAGGGCAAAAATGCACTACGTAGACAGATCACATATTATCTGCCTTAAAGGCATGTTTTATATATAATAATAATAATAATAATTTACACTATTTTTCTTATTCAGATAGCCCAGTTATTTCCATAACATGCATCAGCCATAACTTCTCACAGACAGCGTGCAGGTCTTAAGCCAAACATACAGTGTGCAATCTTGTCCTTTGATGATAGCTCACAGTGCACTTTTGAATTGTTTGTTGTGTATGGACAATGACTCTGATTTATATGCTCATGATGTCTGAAAATAGTCGGTCCTGACATGCTGTGACACGGATGCTCACACTTCATGTGAACCACAACCCCTTAGGCTGAGTTCTGTCTACATACAAGCACTCAGTTCAGCAGAATATGGTGCCCTGTGTATCAAACATGTTGAGAAAGTGCATAGCTTTGCTAACTTGTGACAGTAAAATTACACCAAAAGAGATGAGACATACATGGACCCGCAAGTTGCTAGGAAGACATGGACAGTCCGGTGCATCCATATTGCAGATAGAATTGGAGGACTGTGTTGAAGCATTTTCAGTGTACTCATTCTGTGACTCACAGATGGATTTTGTCAGCTGGACAATAAAATTTTCACTATCAGTATTTAATTGTCTATAAACAGCGCAACCTACTCCATCCAGCTTATTAATGAGCTACAATATACCGAATTACCACTACACTGAATGACTAAACGATCACTCTGTAATTATACATGTTCTTCTCAAATCTACATGACAGTATCTGCAAATCTAAGTAATCTACATATTAAATCATTGTTATTTTCATGAAATTGGCACAAGACACTGCTCAACCTACAGGACAAGCAAACAAACTTTCTGACATCAGAAATCCACCTGGTCATCTGACTTCCCACTTGAAGCTGGTTTGGGGAGTTCATTGGGCATCCTTTCCACTCTCACACTGAATGCCAGCTAAGATCCTGAAGTTCAGATGGCTATGATGAATTTAGGCTTAAACTGGGTTAAATTGATACAGTGTGTGTCTGGATTTAAAGGTTGCACACAATAGTGATGTGGTTTAGGACAGCGATTTTACATTAAAAGTGTTTAGCATAATTTTGGTGTTGTTTATGTATAATGTCATAATAAATGTTTACCTTTATACTGTTTAAAAGCGGCCTCTGTTTTACAATACTGTTTAAAAGCGGCCTCTGTTTTACAGAATGTGGTGGGTTGCCAGTTGGGCTTATTTTGGACTTGTTTTCATAGAGCTGGTTGCTTGTTTCCATCATGAGATCTGGCAACACTGCTGGTTACTCTTCTGTTTAAATTTGTGATGACATTCGGAGGCAAAGAATTGGGTGATAATTTTATGCTACGTGCTTTTAACAGTTTATAAAAATATTTAATAATTTGTAATAATGTATTATTTTATTAATGATAAACTTACATTTTATTATTTTATTATTAATAACACTTAAGTTATTATTAGTATATTATAATCATATCATAAATTGTACAAAATACAAAAGTAATGTATTAATATTTATTAATAATATAAATTTAATTTATGAACCAGCACCCCCTCAAAACCCGCGAATCAAGCCAGTCGTGTCCCCCCTGAAACCTCTTTACATGCATATGTATGTTTTAATGTGTTTTTGAAGGCTATTTTTGGTTTGTATTCTATAAAATTGGGTCCCGACTTAATGACCATGAGAAAATGTGGGTCCCAGGCTGAGACCAGTTGAGAACCCCTGGTTTAGGACACAGTATGACTTACTGTGAACTATGGCTCATATTTCTCAAGGACCTCTAAGTAAGAACACTGATCTAAGGTCTATCAGTTTTTAGCCAGTTTTACATAAAAGGCTTAAGAAATGTGACATATATGGGATCTTCAAATCTAACATTTTTTCCTCAAACAAAGACTAGAATCATCCAGACTGTGGTCTTTTCTGTGGATATGAAAATTAGACAATACTATATCAACAGCCTGGGAACAAGAGAGCAAAAATTGGCAGTGCTCTCTCTGGGTGGGTAGATGGCGCTCTCTCTCTCTAATTATCACTCACACATTGCAATGTCTGCTGGCTCAGGCGTCTACTGATTGGTCCATTCAGAGCTGGGAATCCTGCGCTTTCCTCCGAGCGCGTTGGCTCCCCAGTGACGGTGTATCAGCGGTAGTTCAAAAAGAGGTGGTGGCTGTATCACATGCAGTGAAGGAGACATATGCATGTCTTCACCCTCCTAGAGTCAGGAAGTAGGGTGATGGGGAGAGCCCCCTAACGGATGGGATGGTTTAATTGGTTACTACCACATTGGAAAGGGGAGAAAATTGGCAAAAATAAAAAAAAATTTAAATATTTTTGGAGAACCTTGGACAGGCAAATTAACCCTAAATCAAATCAAAGCTCAGCTTTTACTAGAAGCCCATATCACCAAATTGAAGATGTCTTATTCTGGACACATTATGAAGAAAACCAGCTCACTTGTGAAGACAGCTGAAGGTAAAAGAGGAAGAGGACCAACGACAAGATGGATGGATACAATCAGAGAAATAATAAACGAGTCATTAAGAAAGCTGAAGACCTAGAAGACAGTATGTTGTGTGGAAACACTATTCATATGGTCACCAAGAGTCAGGATGACAGAGTGGTTTGTGAGCTGGGTCAGCCTAGCAGCACCAGTTCTAAACTAAAGAAGCAAAATATGGGCTCCAAACATGTCTAGACCATTCAATTTGATTAGATTTTCTGGCAAAATGCCTTTAACTCATTTAGTTCTTGGTCACTCTTTCTGTCTTTCTCCTATTCTGCCATATTTCCTTCCCCAGTTCATAAGAGTGTATGTAATATGCCATAATCAACCTGAACACAGAGTGTGTTTCAATATAATCCAATTTAATTTGATAAGACATGGTACTTACACAAAAAAACATCAAACCTGTATCTAATGAGGGGTGATTTTCAGGTTTTAGTCTGTTCTAGTCTCAGTTTATGTTTCTGTTCAGGTCAGTTTTTGTCCATCTTTGTGCCTCATTTTCTTATCCTGTGTCCATTTTTGTATGTTTATGTTCCGTGCCACATGCTTGGGTTTACCTATTGTCTCCTCCTTGTGCCTCACACTAGTCATGCTTCTCATCATTCTCAGCACCTGCGTCTGGGCTCATCACCCTATCATTATGAATGTCAACTTTATACCATGTTTATGCTTTGTCTCTGTTTATATAAATGCCCACCTGCTTGCACTTACATCCTATAAACATTGACAGTGATTTGACTAATGCATCTCCAAAACTTGAAAAAAGTGTTCATAATTAAATTCAAAAGAGTAAACTGTCATATAGTCATTACATATAACGTGACATCTGGATTTATGATTATGAGCTTAGTGATGAACAGTAACAAACAAAAAAAATGCATGAAATGTCACTTTACATGTGTACAGTGTACACTTAGTATGTGATGAATATAAAATGACAGCTTAGCTTTTGAATGATCAACAATGCACTTTTTCATGATACTAACTTTTTTAAATGTGGCACTGTATGTCATCATGATACTTCAACATGCAAAAAAATGCTCAATAAAAGAGCAGTGCAGTGCTCACTGGTCCCCTGCAAAAAAGGAGGAAAACCCATCTCTTCCACTGAAAACAGCACAGTCTCTTAAGCTGAATCATAACATATTTGTGCTGGACAGATAGCACTATTATCTAGCAGCTAAAGTTAAACTCATTTTCATTTAGACTTCTATTCAGTTTTCCAAGAATCCTTTATCTGCTTCTCCAGCACCTGTATTTGTGCAGTAAAACATGTGGCTGGTCAGTTACATTCAGTACTGACTTTATCTACAATATGCTCAGAAAAGCATACTCTGAATATCACCATAGTGTGTGTGTGTGTGTGTCTGCCTGTGTGTGTGTGTGTGTGTGTGTGTGTGTGTGTGTGTGTGTGTGTGTGTGTGTGTGTGTGTGTGTGTGTGTGTGTGTGTGTGTGTGTGTGCTGATCGTCATCATCAGCATCTCTACAGGAGCTTGGAAGAACACAGTGTGATCTAATGAGAGACAATGACAGATGGATAATAGAATATCCCCTAGTGTTTCTTAAAAAGACAATTACCAGTCATGGACATTCAGAGTACTCATGCAGGCACGTGTCAACACACACACACACACACACACACACACACACACAAACACACACACACTAGATCACACATAGCAAAGGATATGGTTAAGTGTGATGAGTACGCAAAGACAAAGGAGACAGAGTGAACAGAAGTGCAGAATGTGTGTGTGCAATTCATAATTTTCTTCACATGGACATTCATTTTATGTCCAAATGTTTGTGGACACCCCTTCTAATGAATGCATGCAGCTACATTAAGTTGCACCCATTACTGACACAGATGTAGAAATGTACACAAAGCTTGTCTAGTCCCTTTAGAGAAGTACTGCCAATAGAATAAGACTGGCATCATACTTTAACCTAGGCCTGGGCTAGAGCCCCCAGCGTTGAGCTGCAACTGTGTTTTCTGCTCAATACTTGGGATGAGTTGGATATGAGGTGGGGTGGTGATCATCCAACATCCTGATCTCATTGATAATTTTTTGGTAGAAACAATGATTGAGCAGCTGTCCCAATACTTTTGTCCACATAGTATGTGATGGTGTCACAGTGCATCGTTCAACTGTTCAGCGCACTTTGCACAAGGAGAGGCTGCACACACGACACAAACAGAGTCGCTTGAGGTCTGCTAAAGCACATTTGGACAAGCCAGCTTCATTTTGGAATAAGGTCCTGTGGACTGATGAAACTAAAGTTGAGTTATTTGGACATGAGGGGCAGTATGCATGGCGGAAAAAGAACACAGCACTCCAAGACAAACATTTGCTATCTACAGTCAAATTTGGTGGAGGTTCCATCATGCTGTGGGGCTGTGTGACCAATGCAGGAACTGGGAATCTTGTTAAAGTTGAGGGTCGCATGGATTCCAGTCAATATTAGCAGATTCTTGAGAACAATGTTTAAGAATCAGTGAGAAAGTTGAAGTTGTCCCAGGGCTGGATACTTCAACAAGACAATGACCCTAAACACTACTAAGGCATTCATGCAGAGGAACAAGTACAACATTCTGGTATAACCATCTCAGTCCACAGACCTAATTATTATTGAAAATCTGTGCATAAAGTAAAAATAAAGCAGGCTGTCAATGCTCGGAAACCATCAAACCTTCAACCAGAATCCAGACTTTCATTGGAAATGTTTAGAGGCTGTTATTTCTACAAAAGGAGGATCTACTAAATACTGATGTAATTTTTCTGTTGGGGTGCCCAAATTTATGCACCTACCTAATTTTGTTTAAATAATTATTGTACTTTCTGTAAATCCTATAAACTTCATTTCACTTCTCAAATATCACTGTGTTTGTCTGCTATGTGATATATTTAACTGAAATTGCTGATCTGAACAACCAATGATTAATAAAGGAAAAACATGAAAATTATCAGGGCTGCCCAAACTTTTTCATACCACTGTATGAGATATTAATCCATAAACAACATAAAGAAACAGTTTATCACTATATGGCAGATATTTGACCATAAACAACCTCAATAAACACTATTAATCATCAGACTAGTAGATAATATTAATTTAACAACATAAGCAATAGGAGATAAGTGCAAACTAACTAAAATACGTTTTTTCAACTACAACGTTTTTGAAAAAGAAAAAGGTTATCTTGTTCAACAATAGTGACATAACTGATATAACACTAATGTGAAATCAAAGCATACAGCCACCATATTCCTCCATCCCATGATGCTTCTCATGGAGAGCAAACAGCTGTACTAAAGCCTATAAACTCACTGTCAACCATTTGTGGGACACCAAAACTGAGCTAAAAAGTGGTGACACTGTCCTACCTCATACTTCTAACCTAGAGCACTGAGCATCTGCAGCAGCATTTGTGAATTTTATCATAGTCTCCAAAAGGCAATAAAAAAATTAAATAGAAAGTAAAATACGTGTTGTCATGGAAAATGTTCAATTTAATGGCTGACCCCAAACTTTTGAGTGGTAGCGTATCTCTCTCTCTCTCTCTCTCAGTAATTATAATTTGCCTCCTGGTTCAGAAGAGAGTAACAGAAAGACTTATTACCACTTTAAACTACACCCCCCACTCTCTCTCTCTCTCTCTCTCACACACACACACACACACACAAACAGAAGTGTGTGAAATGTCACACCTCTGATTAAAACTCAATGTTAAACAGCTATTTCTGTCCACTGTGTGTGTGTGTGTGTGTGTGTGTGTGTGTGTGTGTGTGTGTGTGTGTGTGTGTGTGTGTGTGTGTGTGTGTGTGTGTGAGCAGCAGGGTATATGTTTTTAGAGTTAGTGGCAGATTTGGGAAAGGACAAAGACATGAAGTGACAGAAATGCTTCTGTAGCCCTTTCAGCATGTTTTACTGACAAGAAAACCTCAGGTCACACAACACACACACACTCACACGTATACACACCACTCACAGAGACAATAGTCACTGGGGACACAGATGTTGGTGTGTAAAGAAAATCACAGATATGCATGACCACATTAACACATACACACAGACAGACACACAACCTTTATGATTGTCTCCATCACAGCATATGATTTAACATGTCACGATCTGTCTCTCCTATACTGACACACACTCACATCCCCAACCCTGTAATCACCGATGAGTGCACTAATGACATTTATGTGTGTGTGCGTGTGTGTGTGTGTGTGTGTGTGTGTGTGTGTGTTAATAGCACCCGAGGGGCTACAGTCACACCCTGAAATCTGACAACATACTCTGCACTTATCTGACCAGACAGCTCTCCACACACTCCAGTGGTTGCTGTTGTAAGATGTGTGTGTGTGCTGGAAAGAGAGAGAGAGAGAGAGAGAGAGAGAGAGAGAGAGAGACAGAGACAGAGAGACACAGAGAGAGACAGAGACAGAGACAGAGAGACAGAGAAAGAGACAGAGAGAGAGAGACAGAGAGAGAGACAGAGAGAGAGACAGAGACAGAGAGACACAGAGAGAGACAGAGACAGAGACAGCGAGACAGAGA
>BRDA01011584.1:6859-37771 GCA_036984385.1 Crenuchus spilurus | reverse complement strand
TTATTGACCAAATACTTATTTTCCACCATAATTTACAAATAAATTCTTTAAAAATCCTATAATGTGATTTCCTGGATTTTTTTCTCATTTGTCTCTCATAGTTTAAATGTACCTATGATGAAAATTACAGACCTCTCTCGTCTTACTAAGTAGGAGAACTTGCACAATCAGTGGCTGATCAAATACTTTTTTCCCCCACTGTATACAGCTGGTCTATGCAATATCTATGAGGACAGGGTTGGACACAAACACTGATATTGTAGACACACACACACACACACACACACACACACACACACACACACACACAATGCCCAGGTATCAGAACCAGTCATTGGTATCTTCTCTCTTCACTCTGCTGCCTTCTGGTAGAAGATACCAGAGCATTCAAGCTCTCACTGCTAGACTGTTCTACAGTTTCATCCCACAGCCTACCAGACTCCTTAACACACAGTCTGACTCTCAGGGACTAAATATTACTGCACATTTGCACAGCACTGTATTTGTCTACATAATCATTTCAATATTTGCACATTGTACTATAAAATCTGATGCTAAAAACACACTGTAGGCTAGAATCTTGCTTCCCACACTAGATATCACTCAGTACCACATACTGACCAACATCACATTTGTCCTTCATCCTGTAATGTGCCCTAGTTTAGTTAGACAAGCAGAGTTTTGTATTTATTGTATTTATTAAGGCTTGTAGTTAATGTTTTAATTACACTTGACTTGACTTTGACTTTATTTCATTCATGCTTACAGTAAAAAACTGAATTTCAGCAGAATTTACATAACAACAATAACAATAAAAATAAAAATAAACAATAAAAACCAGTTCAATGCCTTAAATTTTAGTTATGAATTGTCATGTTATACAGTCTCACAGCTGTGGGCAGGGTGGACTGCTGGAGTCTGTTGGTACGACAGTGATAGTCTGAGATGTTATTTCCATTCCGCAGCTGTCTTTGAGAGCTTTCTGCTCTTGTTTTGGGGAGCAGGTCATGCAGTGAATGTAGACTGTGTCTCATTTCTGAGACTAACTGGAGAGCGGCCTGCTCTCTCCTGCTCTGAAGTGAGGGGAGTTCTGGTGGTGTGCCTCCTCTGACGATGATCTTCAGGGCTCTTTTTTGCACCTTCTCCAGCTGTGCAGCCTGGATCTTATTACACCCTACTAAAAGGATACTCCCATATTCGAGACATGGCCTCACAAGTGTGGTGTAAATACTCAACAGATCCTGTTGTGGTAGGCCATGTCTCGCTAGGACAGTCAGGAAATGGAAGGAACTTTGAGGCTTTCCTCACCATTTGTTCAATGTGAAAGTCTCCGCTGAGGTCAGAGTCGAGGCAGAAGCCCAGGTATTTTGTGTTGGTAACCACTGGGACTTCCTTTACACCGAGCACCAAAGGGGCAGGCTGTGCTGGATTTTTTCCAAAGCATATTCACAACTCCACAGATTTATCTCCGTTAAGCAGCATGCTGTTTTCCTTGGCCCAGTTGTCCAGCTGTTGAGCTTCCAGGTCCATAGTTCTATCACTGCTGATTTTGTTTAGGGCTATAGCTCTAGACAGCCCAATGTCATCTGCATAGCCAACATCCAAACTTGTGCTCTATGTTGTACCTGGTCCTGGAGGAACATTGTTTCATTTCAATATGTACTGCATTGTATACAGCTGAAATAACAATAAAGACCCCTTGAACTTAAATCAGCAGCTCTCTTTAAGGAATAGGTCAGACAAAATCATATGTAGTGATTATTAAATCTGGATTTAGGAGTAATGAAGCTAACAGCTAACAAGTTTTGAATACCAATACCACATAAGTACATAACATACATATAAACATATACACACACACACACTAGTGCATCTCAGAAAATTTTGTGAAAAGTTAATTTTTGTTCAAAATGTAATTAATAAAGGTAAACATATAACATTTTTCATTTTTTAAGTTTTGATCAGAATGGCTTACAGTTCATGAAAATGAGAAATCCCGTATCTCAAATTCGAATATTTAATTTGGAGCTTAAATAAATGAATATTCAAACTGCATGAATAACATGTATCTCTGTGTCTAGTTTAGCACAGGCAACCACAGTCATGGGGAAGACTGCTGACTTCATAATTGTCCAGAAAACGATCTCAGACACCCTCCACAAGGCCAGTAAGCCACAGAAGTTTATTGCTGAAAAGGTTGACTGTTTGTAGAGTGGTAAGAAAATGCAACAGGGATGACTGCAGCCTTGAGAGGCAAGTCAAGAAAAGCTTGGACTGAGGCTGGTGTCAGTGCATCAAGAGCCACTGTGCAGAGAATTCTCCTAGGAATACAAGGGCTCCTGCATTCCTAGTATCAAGTCCCTCCTGAACCACAGTACAAAGTGTGTTACCTGAACTAAGGAGACAAAGGTCCTAAAGTCTGGACAGAACCCAAGGTGTCTGAAGTCCAGTGTGATGTTTCCACTGTCTGTGATGGTTGTCATGTGCTGATGTTGGTCCACTGTGTTTAATCCAGTCCAAAGTCATTATATATTTGGTCTGGCTAGGTTTGTTTTCACACTGCATTTTTGCGAGCGCACCAAAGACTTTTAGTGTGACACGCCCACGTGCCATTGTCATCACTTACGTGTGGTGCGTCTTCTTACACTTGACACAGATTGGTTTGTAGTAGGACTTGCATCTGATGCTTTTATATACTTTTATATTTTGCTGTCGCAGTTTTTTTAGTTTAGGCTGCAGACAGCATCTCCTTTCTCTCTCATCCTTTCAGAAAATAAGCTGCACGTTTCAGCAATTTTGTGCGTTTTTCAAGCTGACTTTTCACATGTTCATTGGACCAAAATTATATTAAACATGTCCTCCTCGCTCCATGTGCTACCACGGCTAATTTCTGCTGCTGTTTCTGTTTTTTTTCTTCTGTTATTGTTGTTGAATGTTGTTAACACCTGCGTCAAATTCCTGTATTTGGTCCAAAAGTCCAAACCTTCTAGAAAAATGTTTTCACACTGCACACAAAACGGACCATGGTTCAGTAGATTAACATGTCGTCAATATGAATGGGAAATGGTGGGAAAAAATGCGCTGCACTATGACTCATGATTGCATATTTAAGCTCCTCTTACAAGAATCTGATACGATATTTTGAGTCAAGCCATATATATATATATATATATATATATACACACATACATAAAGTAGACCGTTTAATGTTTCCGGGGTATGATTAATTTTATTTCTCGGATAAAATCTTGTAGTTCTTTAAGTGTTTATGGAGAATTTCGAATCTGTTCCTGCAGCCTCTTAAAAAAAAGTCACTTCACATGTAATGTATATAAATTATGACTTTACTTTTTTTAATTAAATAATGGAAAAAAAATAATTCTTCATAATATTTTTTTGATGTGTTATAATTTTTTTTAATGTATTTCTATATTCAGATAATTCTCAATATACTGCAATTGTATAAGTACCTTGAGCTTGTGCCCAAGTTATGTTATGTGTAGCATGTGACTTGTGGTCAGTTACTGTCCGCTCAGATGCAGAGTGGACTGAGCTCTGTATAATCTGGCTAATTGCTGGCTGTGTGGACACACCAGCTCACAGACTCAATTAAGCGGATTTCTAAAGGAAATCCATAGCTGTCACCACACAAAGAAAAAACATTCTCACAACTCCACACACAGACACAAGCTCACATCACGAGACTAAACAGCACTCGCCAACTTCACTTGACCCCAGGCTTTGATCAAAGGAGGCTTTCGCAGAAGAGTTGACGCCATAATTGCAGGGTGTTGCCATGCGTGTGGGCTGCGGGGGATTTATGCCTCAAACAGGTGGCAATCCGCAGGAGAATTTCTAACTGGTGCTGGAGTTGGAGTGTTAAGGTTCTTCACAGAATTTCCAGATCAGAGGGTAACTTTTAGCTCATGTTGTACACTTACTGGATAAACATTTTGACTGAAGTGGATTACTTTTTCAGGATTAGTAATGATATAAATAAAGCAGTAGGCCATACATATTCAGATGTTTTCTGAGGTCTTTCTGAGAGCTTGGGACCACCAAGACTTTTCCATATGCAAACTACTGCAGTGAATACATATAAACACCATCTCAGTCATCACCAAATTTAATCACTTATAATTGACAGCATAATTATAAGCATTTAACTTTATAACAACAAGGCTAATGTAGCTAGCAACTAACGGAAGCTATAAACAATTCACGAATATATGTTCTTCAAAAGCTGATGCTGACATTTAGAGTGCAGGGTGGCTGATATGTAAGGCTGATATGTTGTGTCTTTTTGCATCTGATGAAAGAAAAGATTCATCAGTCATGTCTTGATCTACCCACAGAGTGGCATAAATAACATGGAGAGCTCTATTATACATTCTACAACAGCTGCATGCAGATGTGCCTGTAAATGTACCATTTAGGCTTGTGAGTGTAAAGGCTTTTTTAAAAATATTTGGCCGATTATCTAAAAATGGCCTGATTAATCATTCTAACAGTAGTGTGAACCTACCTTCACTCTGCGAATGGCATACGTGTGGTCCAGCATTTGAGCTACAGGCTGACGTACACTCCGCAAGTCCCACACACACAGACTGCAGTCAACAGATCCAGTCACCAAAATACTCTATGAACATGGAGGAATAAGTATTAATGAAGTCTGTGAGACCTTAATTATGATCTGGATGTCTTTTTTGGAGAAATTGTGGTGAAGTCAGGTTCTGAAAAAGGTAAAAATACAGTTACCTGGTCATATTTACACCAGTCACAGCTCAGGATCTCGGCCTTGTGTGCAGGAATGACCATTCGACACGACGCTGCTTTTACATCCCAAATTCGAAGCGTCCCATCTCCTAATAAAATACAAACAGATATAAACATTGATGATTTAGATCAAAATCTAATTTGCCAAAAGTGTTTCCTTAAATAAAAAATATACTACCAACTCATAAATAAAAAATATACTAACACTACAATGGAGTGTTGAGGATAATGTAGCTAACATGAAAAGGAAGCCCCACCAATTAGCATCCGGCTAACCGTAAGTCCAAATCACCTTATAACTGTTGAATTGTTCAGCATTCTCAAATACAATTTCTGTCAGTGTAGGATTATACTTACACCTGCCAACATTATGTTAAGAAAAAGAGATTTTCTGGGTCATCCACCTCCACAGGGTGAAGGGCAACTGTGATATATGTAGTCTGGGACATGAGCCCACAAATTGTACTTTCACTTTCAAGGAACATTCAATGGCTTCCTCTAAAACATTCAGGCCAAATTCAGACCCCAAAGACCTCTGGGCACAGTGCAGTTAGGAGTCATGCAAGCCTGTCTTTGGGTTGTGTTGCCAGATAGTATTTGGTCAGCTGATTGTGCAAGTTCTCCTACTAAGAAAGACAAGAGAGGTCTGTAATTTTCATCATAGGTACATTTCAACTATGAGAGACAAATGAGAAAAAAATCCAAGAAATCACATTGTAGGATTTTTAAAGAATTCATTTGTAAATTATGGTGGGAAATAAGCATTTGGTCAATAAACAACCAGCGAGAATTCTGGCTTTTACAGACCTGTTAGTTCTTCTTTAAGAAGCCCTCCTATTCTGCACTAATTATTTGTATTAATTGCACCTGTTTGAACTTGTTATGTCTAGAAAAGGCAACTGTCCACACTCTCAATCAATCACACTCCAAAGAGCTTTCCAAGGACAATAGGGACAAAATTTTAGACCTGCACAAGGCTGGGGTGGGCTACAGGACAATAGGCAAGCAGTTCAAAATCATGCAGGGCATTCAAGGTCCCCCTGCTCATGCCAGCACATGTCCAGGCCCATTTCAAGTTTGCCAATGTCCAGAGGAGGCATGGGAGAAGGTCATTTGGTCAGATGAGACCAAAATAGAGCTTTTTGGTACTCAAGTCCACTCACCATGTTTGGAGGAAAAAGAATGCTGAGTTGCATCCCAAGAACACCATACCTACTGTTAAGAATGGGGGTGGAAACATCATGCTTTGGATCTGTTTTTCTGCAAAGAGGACAGCACGACTGATCCGTGTTAAGGGAAGAATGAACGGGGCCATGTATCATGAGATTGGAACCAAAACCTCCTTCCATCTGTAAGAGCATTGAACATGAAACGTGGCTGGGCCTTCCAGCATGAAAATTATCCTAAATACACTGCTCGGGCAGTGAAGGAGTGGCTCCGTAAAGGTCCTGGAGTGGCCTAGACAATTTGTGGAGGGAGCTGAAAGTTTGTGTTGCACAGCAACAGCTCCAAAACATCACTGCTGTAAAGGAGATTTGCATTGAGGTATGAGCCAAAATACCAGCTACAGTGTGCGCAAACCTGGTGAAGACTTACAGGAAACGTTTAACCTGTCGTTGCCATGTTACAAAGTATTGAGTTGAACTTTTGTTATTGACCAAATAGTTATTTTCCACCATCATTTACAAATAAATTCTTTAAAAATCCTACAATGTGATTTCCTGGATTTTTTTTCTCATTTGTCTCTCATAGTTGAAATGTACCTATGATGAAAATTACAGACCTCTCTCATCTTTCTAAGTAGGAGAACTTGCACAATCAGTGGCTGACCAAATACTTTTTTCCCCACTGTATAGTACAAAAAAGGAATATATATTTTTTTAAAAAGTGGGTATGCATATGGTTATCTAAAAATACGGACAAAATTCAGGCTTAAGGACAACCTTTTTTTTTAGCCATTCAGTGTCATTTTTGTCCATTTTTACCAATACTGATTTAACAAAATCTACAATTTGATGCAAATCTGTGAGGATTCACACATGCAGTTAGCACAGTGGGTGTTCTTGAGATATTTATTGGGTTGCTGTGGTCTCGGGTTTGAGTCCCCAATCACAGTGGAGTTCTCACATTCTCCTTGTGTCCGTTTCCTCCCATGGTCCAAAAACATGGAAGGCAAGTGAATTGGTTACTCTAATTTGCTCAAATATAAGTGTGTGCCCTGTGCAGTGCCCAATAGAGGGGTACGAGGACTCAACTGGATTAAGAAAATAGATGGTTACTTGTTAGCCTAATATAAGTACATTTCTTCTGTTGTAATTGGCTGTAAATGACTATATCAAAGTTTTATTTTTTGGGCTGTCAAACTATTTAAATATTTTTATCGTGATTAATCTCAGTATGTCAAATAGATAATTTAGATTAATCGCAAGTGATTCCACTACCCGCCACTAGCAAACATGAGTGCAGACATCACTGCTGAAACTGCAGAGAAGAAGAGGTGGTGCCTCGTCGCCATGTAAACAAAAGTGTCTCATTCACTTTCTAAACATTTTGAAATGGAGAAAGAAATAACGCTCTTTGGACAAGATTTTACTGAAACGCTCTGCAAGTGAAAGTGAGGAAAGTGGCAAAAAAGGAAAAAGTCACTGAAGAAGATCATCTGATTTTTTTATGTAAATACACTTAATAAGCCAGTTTATTTATTTACATTCTCTTTTATTATGTATTATTATTGTTTATGTACATTACTTGTTATTTATAAAGTACATTTTTCTTATTTAAAAACACTTGGTGTACATCAATTTGAGTGGTTTTTGGGTTGATGGAACAGAATAATGGCATTTCAGTTAATTTTAATGTTGAAATGTTACAAACGTTACATTACAAGCTCCGTCACAGAACGAATTAAACTCATAAGTCAAGGTTGCACTGTATAGTGAAAAATGTCAATAAGGGGTATTTTAAAAATTTCATCATTCGAGAAGCACTCAATGTGGAAAGTATAAAGCAGCCTTTACTCCTCTACTCTTAATGATGCTGCATGCAGTAAAGTCTCAACATGAACTACGAATGACTCGCAGAATAAATAAAATTTGCATTAACAGCACAATTTTTTAAAATCTTGTTAAATTGAGATTGCGTTATTATCACGTGTTATTATCACGTTAACTTTGACAGCCCTGGTTATTTTACATGTTTCAGGGAAGAAATGTCAGCTTTTTTATGAATTATAACACATTACCAAAGCTCAATAAGGCAGTGGAAAGTTATCAGAGTATTCCCTCACAGCAAAATGTGCAGAATCATGTGAACCATGACGTTCATTTCAAGGGCCACTTGCCTATGAATGGACCTGGAGGGGATGCCAAGACGATGCGTCAGTGACCACTGTCCCTGTGCCAATCAAGACACATCCATACAGAATTTCAATAAGGATCTCTCTCGTCGGAACACTCAATGACCTTCTCATTGCCCCGCTCTTCCACTTACAGAAAAACCTAAAAGGAAGGGATTTCCTCAGAGGATCTGTAATTCAATGCTGCATTTAACCTCTTGCGGTCAGCAGTAAGTGACTAGATCTGGCCATTCATCGTCTAGCTCAATTGTCCATGGACCTGCAACATCAGCACCATTCACAAACCACAGCAAAGAGTCTGGCCAGAGAAAAGCCACATAATCCTAACAACATCAACTGAATTACAATATGAATTATAAAAGTTTGGAGACGGCTTTGCTGCTACATTTAAAGTTTCTGTACCATAGAAACCTGAATTTTCTTCACTTGATATATGATATGATACACTCCCCTCCAAATATACTGGAACAGTGTGGCCAATCTTTTTATTTTTTGCTGTAAACTGAAACCATTTGGATTTGACATTAAAACATGAATATAAGACAAAGGATCAAAATTTCAGCTTTTATTGCAGATATTTACATCTGGATCTCATACACAGTTCAGAAGATAGCACCTTTTATCTGAACCCAAAGCATATTTGGAAAAGCTCGTTTTGAATCCACTGCTTCTGTGATGTCACTAGAACCAGCACATTTACTTACATTTACCTATTTTGCCAACAGCGGTTAAGTCTCGCCCATCTATGCTAATGTTTTAACTGCTTTTAACCACTGCTTTTTGAACTGGGTAGTCAAAGTCTACATATATCAGTCTTAAAAGCACAGTAACAAAAACAGCCTGAAGAAAAAGAGGCTGCAAAAACCATAATTGTGGAAAAAAATA
Organism: Crenuchus spilurus; assembly: GCA_036984385.1. Lineage (NCBI taxonomy): Eukaryota > Metazoa > Chordata > Actinopteri > Characiformes > Crenuchidae > Crenuchus > Crenuchus spilurus. The sequence goes on along the minus strand of BRDA01011584.1, from coordinate 28,755 downwards.
TGCAAAGAAAAAGGACATTAACTCATTAAATAAAATAAGAAACTTTTGTAAACATAAACAGCTATTAATGTTTTGTGTATTAGTAGATGTTAATGGTTCACAAAAAATCTGATCTATATATTTTTCACCTCATGTGATCAGCCAAGATATAAGGTCCAAATGTAGCTTCTTTAGTAAGTCATACTGTGTCCTAACCACAACCACTAGTCTGAGAGACCTTCATTATGATCTGGATGAGGCTTGAGTGGGCTGAGAGAAGGTGTGATGATTTTATACATTAACACAGATGAGGTTGTGCTATTTAGGCGACTACTTGGTTCTAGTGTTTGTTAGCAATGTTAGCCTTGTAGCTCCAGTTCTAAACTAAAGAAGCAACATCTGGACTCCAATCTGATCTTGATCAACTACGCCTGGGATAAATCGAAAAAGTCTGAACCTTTCGCTTCAGCTCTGTACTGTGAGCCCTTTCAAAATCACAAATATCATGTGTAAATACATATCTAATAGAATTCGTGTAAAGTATGTGTCTATATTGATAATAAACCCTGCCACTGTACACACAAGGAACAAGCCTGTGCTCTGTGAAGCAAAGCAATCAAAATATTTTTCACTTATTGACATTTCAATAGCTCACTGCTCAGACAAATGGCCTCACTTTACTTAATTACCTCTCAGAGATGACCACTTTAAGCCCCCGTCGATCCGCAATGTTTAACCAAAGGAGCCAAAGGGAGGCTCGAGCCAAAAGAACGCTTTCATAAAAATTTGTGCCAACCGCAGGATATTTCTGTAAAGCGTCTGAAGGTTTCTCATTTGTGGCTCAATTCAATTTATCTGTATAACATTCTATACAACAGACATTGTCCAAAGCCAAGAAAAGAATGTACAGTCTGTGGATACTCTAGAGACCATTGAGAGGAACCAAGACTAAACAGCATGAGGGAGAACCTCTGGGAGGAACCAAGACTCAATGAGAAATACTTAAGAGCATGACCTTTAAGAGTGGAGCTGAATTGAGAGTACATGTTTGGATGTGGATATTCCCTAATCAAAAACAGAAGGGTCATAAATTCCACATGGAGAAACACACTGACTGACAGATTTAGCTTCTTTCTTTGAGGACATATCTAAGCATCCAGTATCGTGTTTTAAAAAGATGTTCACTTAGCAATATCAGAGATGGTTCCTGACAATTCCCACAGCAACCAGTCAGTGAGCTCAATGCACCAGTTGATTTATTGGCCAGTCTAGCACGTCAATATCTATGTTATGTTTATTTGTGCAGGGTCCAGAACCACTTTTAGTGGAAAATAGCAGAAGAGTGTATAATGCTGACTCCAGCAGAGGTTCACTGCCTTTAGTCCAGCAAGATTATGGAGCCAAAATGGTGCCAGTCAGCTGAGGACCAATTTTTCAAAATGTTTGAATTTTGTAGATTTTGGCAGCAGAACCATTACCATGCCAGTGTAAGAGACATGTGGCTCAAAAGGAAACAAATCTCCAAGAACATGAGAAAGAGTCATTGAAAAGAAAAACTCTCGAACAACACGACAAAGACCCAATCAGAGAAACCAAGACTGTAAAGGAGAAAACTCCATAAAAGGAAAGAAAGAATCACTGAGGGGAACCAAGACAAATATTGCATGTTTTACTTTAACAATCTTGTCAATGGTTATCAAAAGATCTTCAGGAAAATGTATCCTATCTGAACATTCTTTTCTGAATTCCTCCAATGAAGGACTTAAGTTGGATAAAATTTAAAATCAAGTTGGATGGATACATTAATTAAAATGTATGATCTCATATCTAACTTCGCAAAACTAGTAACTGTACAAAGAAGTTTTCATAACATTGATACACACAAACAGAAATAGTACACATCAATGCATGCTTAGAATGGGTTTAATCATTGTTGTTAAAGTTAATTCCTGTTCCCCTGTTGAACAAAGTGGAAAACCTCTTCCACAGCCATGAATGCATCTGAAGCAAAACAGTTCTAAGGTTTGAGAAGAACTTCAGTGCCAGTAGTAGTTCATAGGCTGGGATGGCTTCAGAATTTCTCTTGAAACTCTGTGACTCGCTCCAGGCAGCTCTGACTTGTTTAATTACAGCAGAATGGAACTCTTGTGGAGATTGTTGGCACACTAAGCCTTTCCCTTTAAAGCTTTTGTGGCACCGCTGCCAGAAGAGGCAGGGACTTACTGAAGAGGTCTGTATCTGCAGAGTGTGGGGGGAAAAGTGGAATTCCTGATAAGCATTAATCACCATTGTTTCTATCCATATGTCTTCAAAGGGTGCCCTCACTGTAAATGACATTATCTAGCAGACGCTAAAGAAAGAGGAGGGCAGAATTTAGCTGAAATTACTTGAGAACTCATTAACAAGCAGCGTATGACTGCAGTGCATTAGTAAGCCTGCTGCCAAAGACAATTTGCTGAGAAGATATCGCTGTGAAGCCCACCAAAAGACCAGTTCAGACCCCGGTGATAGTGATGAAATAGGATGAGTTACAACTTACTTCTCAATTAATCCCATCACTCAGATATCTCACCAGTTATGAAACATACTTGTTAATAGATGAAAGTTTAGATCATTTGACATTTTCTAGTCTATTAAATAAATGGCTCACTCATTTGTAGTCATACTGCAGTCAATCATTTGGAACAAATCTTCCTTCTTTAGATTAAAACTGGAGCTGTGAGGCAGTAGAACTCAGTAGTTTATAGACTCAGTAGACTATATCCCTACCCTGACCACATACAGATCATTGGGCTATTTTGACTGTTTCAGAGTAATTTTAATTTATATACGACATCACGACCAATCACACTGCTGGTTTGAGACATCAGAGCATAAAAACAAAGTCACATTGAGTATTGATGTCTACGTCTACTGAACATTCTGCTTGAAACTCTGCTAGTTGTTGTGTGATGTGTACATTTTTAAAATCACATGTTCACAAACTTTGCAACACAGTTTTACATTTTTAATCGTAAAAATGCTAAAGTCAATCTGATTAAAAACCAATATGTATTTGGGTCAAATATGCTGATACATCAATGTGAAAAATAATTGTCAGGTCATAAAGCTGAAAAAATATCAAATATTGTCAAGGCAAAAGTATTAAAATTTGCCAAAGTAACCTAAAGCTCAATTTACTTGAAACTTATATTAGGAGAAACAGTTGACAAAATTCTTATTTATTAAATTTTACTCAAGTTGTACCAGCCTCTGAACTTTAGTGACAAAGCATCAAAGTCAAGCATCAAATGTCAAAAACCAAATGGAAATTGCGTAATAGTGCAGCTCCAAATATGTGAATATTGTGAAAGTTATTTTGTGTTCATAATATAATTTATATTTAATATCCATTACATGTGTAAAGTGTCACTTCAAGCCTTTTTGTTTTAATTAATATTAATTTACTCAAACTAATGTGAAATTGTGGATTTCTGTTTTTCATGAACAATAAGCCACACTGATCAACATTAAAACAAGTCTTGAAATGTTACTTTATGTGTAATGAATATGAAATATATAGCTTTGAATTACATTTTGAAAAACAATGAACTTATGATGAATGATATTACAATTTTTTGATGTTGCACTGTACATTCAGTCTTTGACTTTTTCATTTTCTTACTCTGGTTCATTTTACTGTGAAGCACTTTGTTTGCTACTTGCTGTCTCTTTAAATGTGCCACATAAACAAAGCTGTCATGTCATGTCTTTTGGGCTAAACACAAAAACTCAATGACATGTCATTAACCAGCTTTTAATTGTTTAATTTGACTAATTTCTAAAATAACAGACAATTCAGCACTAAACACAGCCCAGTTTAGGGACTTCAGGGTAAGGGTCAGTTTTGGCAATGGCGAGTGTATTGTGGGCCAAAACTGGCCTGGTTGCGGTCATGTTTGAGGTTTTGACTCTAACCTGTTTGTACTAGCTGAAATAATTCTCTTAATGTAAACAATTCACTGTTGTACATCACTCTGGATAAGAGTGTCTGCTAAATGGTCTAAATGTTTGTCCTGCCATGAGAACTCTGGGCCTACCATATAAAATTATGTATTTTGTGTCAAAATTGGCCAAACTATAGTCAGTTAAGGTTTAATTTGATAAAGTCAATGAGAGTAGTAAGTGTGGGGCAGAATTATTTATTTCAGGTTTAAAACTACTTAAATGACTATTTAGACAGAATGTGATATTAATCTAAACTTAAGTCATGGCTTTCTGTTTAGTAGGTAGCCTTGTAAAATATTATGTTTGGGTGGGACTGTTTGGATAAGTGGTGATTTAATTAACCCGAGAACGAAATTATGCAGTTATATAGATGCAGGGATCAATATTACTAACCAGTCATTTCTCTCATTAAAAGCACGACAAGCTTTTCCAGTGTAGTACACATTCAGCATCAATAAACTAGCTCCTTTGTGTGATAAGCTATCACTATGCTTAGCAAATAGCCAAACTACAATTACAGCCTTAAAATGAATATCGATTAGAAACACAGAGTGAGCTACGATACACTGTCAAGAGTGACTTCACTCCTCTTTGCTTATGGCGTGTTTCTGTAAGAGGCTACACAGCATACTGGTGACCTGTGGACCTCTGCTGATGCAGCATTTCACAAATTATTTTTTCCCCATGATCAAATTCAGTGTTGCTTCAGCATCACGGGCAGCTGTATCGATTTCCAGGCACTACTCATTACACACGTGCGTACGTCTTTGGTGTCACTTTTTAATAGCAAAGAAAGGGGCTCTCCATCAACACGCCAGTGTGTTATTCTGGTTATTCAGGAAGGCCAGGCTGACTATAAATGGTCTGTGTGTTTATATGTGTGTGTACGTGTGTGTGCATCTGTGGTCAGTTATTAACGTCACCGCAGTAACCCCTGAGGCTCTGACTGTGCACTTCCAGTGTTTCAGAAACACAAAGCCAACAATACTTGCATAATTACACGTCACGTTCACCGCACACACAGGGGACCAAAACCTCATCCACAGATCCATACTCAGGCTGTCATCTATGTCATCTGAATTCATCTATTCAATTCTCAATGAACTGACAGTCATTAGCTGGGAACTTGCATGATAATAATGCAGATTTTATTCTCACAGTGCACTCTGTTACAGTACAAAAGTACTACAGCTGAGATCGTAAGGAGTTTTTCTTGTTAAAGTGATAAAGCAACATATATCTGCAGTCAAGCAAACGACCTTCCATGCCCCGCTGTGGTTTGGTATGAGTGTTCCAGCAGAAAATGTGATTTCACATCCTCACATTTGGGCAGTTAATCGAGTCATTTGCATTGACATGTACTGTACTGGGAGGATGGGGGGTGGGGTTGGTTGTATAGGGCAGGATTTTGTTTGTGTTGGATTGGATTTTAGTTGTTTTAGGTTTTTTTTTGGTTGGATTGGATTTTGGCTGTACTAGGGTTAAAGTGGTTTTGGTTGCATTTTATTGGATCCTGGTTGTATAAGACTGAATTTTGTCTTTTTTTTTTGTTTTAGGGCTGTTTTTGGTTGTATTGATTGGGGTTTTGATGTACTGGGTAGAGTTTTGGTTGTATTGGATTTGATTGTATTAGATTGGATTTAAGTTGTATTAGGGTTGTTTTGGATGTGTTGGACAGGGTTGGGGTTGTATTGGGTTTTTTGTAGAATGCATATCAGCCTCTATCTTGAACTAATTTTGTCTGAAACTGTTGTAAATGTGTTTTGGGTACAGTTACACCTCTATTTTTACATGGATAATCTCTATCCGGATATAATCCTAATCCTCAAGACAAATGCAGTGAGCAAGTGTGAACTGTGTCCAACAGTGAGCAGCCAAATCCACATATTTTATGAATATACAGTTTACTCTATGTAGTATGTATTAAGGGTATAATGTAGAGGTGCTCAGTACTGGAGATCTACCACCCTAGAGAGAACACACCTGACTCTTATATTCAGATGGTTTTGAAAGCCTTCATTACCTGGATCAGGTGTGCTAGATTCGGGTCAGCAATAAACTCTACAGGGTGGTAGGTCTGTTTAGTCAGAGCATGTCTGAAATGTCTTGACAGACAAACCGAAAGAAACCCAGAAAAGTAAATGCTTGAATGTGACTCTAGCAAATCTGAACCTGAGCATTAATCTTGGCTACATACTTTAAAAATCAATCTCTTGTCCTGCTGCTGGAACAGGTTTATCTTCACTTAAGAGTAATCAGCACTGAGAGCTTTATTTCCAAAGCACAGGAGCTGGATAGCTGTATGTGGGGTCAGGTACGCTCACTTTTTTTGGACTGCAACACTGTTGTTAACAGCAGGCAGGGCAGAGTAAGCAGTACAGTTTAACAGTGCTGCAGGCTCTCACTGTGTTCGAGCTGATAAGATCAAAATAGAGCAGCTGGAAGCTGATAAACTCTGGGGTTTGATGACAGAGCCTGGAACCACAGGAAAGAACAGCGAGAACTTACCACGATTACACGTGCTCGTACAGCGCTTTGCAAAAGTCAAGTGCTTCAACGTGCCATTAATTTTACAGCTTCTTAGTATTTGTTACTTTAGATATTGGAACATTGCTATGAGGATCTGATTGCATTCAGCCACGAGAGCATTAGTTAGATTAGGTCCTGATGTTTGATTGATTAGTTCAGGATCTCCAACCCAATACTGAGACCCTGTATATCTCTACAGCTGACCCTGGCATTGGGTACTGTGACCTTACACTCATGGGTTGTGACTCCATTCAATTGGTCAATGCTTTATTATGATTATACAAGTCATATGTCTGTAACTTTATGAGTACTATGTGACTTTAGAGTAGCTGACAAGTAGCTGCAAACACACTTCTCTTTGGGGTAAAAAAGAAATCTGACATGAAATAAGTGCGAAATAAAATTCTCCAGTTTAAAAAGAAGGTTTATTCATTTTAAAAACCAAAGCACGTGGATAATAATCAGAAATGTAAGACCTATTTAATTCACCTCCCATGGCAAAAAATACAATAACACTATTGTTGAAACATTCTGAGGGCTGTTTTATACTGGCATCAGACCTAAAAAGTAGCCAAAAATGTCCAAGACTGCCATTTCACTACACTGACCTATGATAGTAACATGGTGGTGTGTCATCAATGCCCTCATGTGGTATTGCAACAGTACTGCAAATGCAGATGGATGTTGGATACTCTAATTCAAACTGGGGAGTCAAAATATGATGTCCACTCACAGACAACGTGAATAACAGCATGAATAAAGGCTTCTCCAAATGTTTTCTTTGCATCTGCACTCACTGCTTCTTTTAGCTTTACTTAACATATATGTGCACTTTGTAGTTCTACCATTACAGACTGTAGTCCATCTGTTTTTCATTCTTTGTTTCACTCTGTTCTTCAATAGTCAGGACCCCCATTGCACAGGTATTATTTGGGTGGTGGATCATTCGTGGCTCTGAAGTGACACCAATGGTGGTTGTGCGTGTTGCGCTGGTATAAATGAATCATCCTGTGATGTGCGAGAAGCATCTTGTCCACCAGTGAAGGACTAGAGGACCAACACAAAGTGGACAGCTACTGTCTCTGACTTTACATCTACAAGGTGGACCAACAAGGTATCAAACAGAGTGGAAAGTGAACCAACATAGTGCTTAAAAACCTCAGCAGCTATGCTGTGTCTGATTCACTCATACCAGCGCAACACCCATGAACACACCACATCAGTGCTGAGAGTGATCCACCCAAATAATACCTGCTTTGTCGTGGACTGGTCCTGTGGGGGTCCTGAGCATTGGTGGTGAAACAGGGTGAAGAGAAACAGATGGACTACAGTCTGTAATTCTAGAACTACAAAGGGCACCTACATTGTCACATATCAAATATAGATACAAGTATATAAGTATTAAGCTGTCAGTAAAAATGCATTATGTCTGCTTATATAAACCTGGTCAAAACAGTAATAAAAGATATGGCCCCTTTAATGTACCAGTGAAAAGCCTCTAACAAAGTATAAGCTAAAATGAAGTCACAGTGAGGTCTTAGTCTACATTTGCATACAGGACAACATACACAGTCATATCAGAATATTATGACCACCCTTGGTTAGGAATTAACTCGCTCCGTGGCCTCACAGATGCAGTGTTTGCTGCATGTATAAATAATGAGCACACTAGTCAGTTGTAGAAGTGTTGAAAACACTCATCATGGGCAAAGTCCAAAAGGGCATTATATTCGGGTACTGGGTAAAGGGTAGCATCTCAGAAACTGAAAATGTTCTAGAACCACTGTAGTGAAAGTGTACTGAGAATGAACTTGTCATACATTGAGTGCCTTCCAACAGCATAACAGTGGTGCTGCATGAGCCATTGATGCCAGATGAGAACAACCATTCCAGCAAGTGGTACAGACCAATTGAGCTAATACAGTGGACCAGCTAACCTGTTTAATGAACACAGGAGCAGTGAGGAGAGTATCAGTGGCCAAGTTTAAGCAAACACTTATGTCTGAGCCTGCGAAGCAGATGTGTGGTTAAAATTAGGGATGAGCGAGAACACCACTATCTGTATCTGTTCAACCATCTAAATGATCTGTATCCGAGTGGGCAGGGCCTAAAATGGAATTGGGCGTGGTTTAACCAGAAGTGGGTGTGGCTTAAATCTGTACATTATTTTAAGGCTGAAATTGATATGGATTGATCAGATGTTGCTATATGTTTTGTTTATTTGAAAACTATTTACAGAACAGCCTCAACTGATTTTTTTTCTTTCAATTATTTATTTATTTTTATTACTTAATGTTTTGCCATTTTTTCCACACAAAGTTAAACAATATTGATTAAGGTGTGTGTTTGCCTGTCTGTGTGTGCATGTGTGTGTGACTGAGTAACTGTCTGTGCAGCCAGAGCCCACCCTCAAACACACAGAGAGACGCATCTCTGTAGGGAGGGGCGGGCGCTCTGTGTGACTGGCCAATCACAGATCGTGAAGACAGTCAGTTACCCAATAAGGATTTTCCTTCAGCACGAGCAGGGATATTGATGAGTTTTACTCGTGTCATGATCGTACTCATCACAAATGCTTTATCCATACCGGATACTCGTCTGAAACAAGTATCTGGCTCAACCCTAGTTAAGATGGTCATAATTTTGTGATATGAGTATGTGTACTTATTAAAATGGACTGTAGAGTAATTACTAAGCATGAAAACATTGAAATATTTATGGCATCAACTTTCCCTTACCTGAGGCAGAGGAGAAACAGGACGGTATGTGTGGGGACCAGATGGTGCTGTAAAGAACACCCTCATGACCCTGTAGTGTACACACGGACCGAGACTGTTCTGGATCCCACTGTGGGAAAACACTGTAGATTTAGCCCACATGACTTCCACACACTGTAGTGCTTACATATATCTTGTGACTACATCAATCCATTGAACATAGGTGCATTTAAGGGTTAATCAGGGATTTAAAATTAAGCTGAGGTGGAATTTCAGTTCAATTTAAATGAAACATAAATTCTATACTTTGTTTTTGTTTTTCTAATCAAAGGGTGTCAAACTTCAGTCATGGAGGGCAGGAGTCCTGCAAAGTTTGGTGATCTTCCTGATCAAACACTGATTCAGTTCAGCAGGTAATGACCAGGTTTAACTGTAGTGTCATAGCAGAGAAATCACCAAACTGTGCTGGATACCAGCCCTTCAGGACTGGAGTATGACTCCCTGATCTAAGATTGTGCAGAAATTCCTAAATATCTATTTAATACATCAATAGTTAGATACTGGCTTATTTACAGTAACAGAGCACGAGTAGTGTGCACATCTGGAATCCTTATAACATGAATATTCCCAATTATAACTGCCAACACATTTATGTGGGAGTCTTTCTATATGTAACACTTTCTCTGATTACCTAATTGGTCATTTGTCCTGAAAATCTCATAGAGATAAAACATAAATGGATGTTTCAACGTTTCTGTGTGGGATGTGTGTTGTAGATTGGGTTAACAGGTACCAGAGGCAGAGGTGAGCATGTATAAATGACCCTTCCTGACATACAATTTATTACTAAGCTGTGTCCAGGGGCATAACTTCTTTACTCCAGATAATGCACACTAAACAATGGTTTGTAACAATGCATGTTCATTCTGACCATTTAAATTGCATAAAAATGCATGCAGACTGTGAGTTACTCAGTGTCCAGTACACAGTTAATTTGGAATTAACAGCATGAATTCTGCAAAATTTTGAAAAATGAATGTATTTGTTATTATCAGTATAGCAAGCAACAAATCAAAACTGTACATTTCCTTTTCTGAACACTACTGAAAAGCAAACATTGCTCAAAATAAAGATGAAAATCCAACAAATCTAAGGCATCTCTTTCACATTCAGTACATTAATTCCAAATGTCTAGATAGACTGACATTAAACTTTTGCTTAAATTTTAACATTTGCACAATGTCTGGGTCTTTTCTCCAGAAGGCAAATAAATCCCTCAATTTCATTGACCAACCAGTAGGAAGCCAGAGGTGTGAAAGAATGCATAAATGTGGGTGTGAACATGTAAAATGTTCTTTCATATTATAAAATTAAGCCCTGCATGTTCTGATGCCAGGTACAAATGTTTTTGAAAGTGATAGTTAAGTGTATGTGCTTTCTCTCTGGGCTACATACAATACATTCCTCCCCACCCAAACTCTCAGGCTCATGTTTGCCTATGGGGACACTGAACATCTCCCTCATTTACAGTCTAATGTTGGCAGGTGTGAACTTACATTCATCAAATAACAGAAAAACAAATATTCTGCCTACTGCTTACCACTCTGGCTGTATGGTCCCAGGACCCGGACACCACCAGGTTTTCCCCCCGTGTCTGGCTCCAATCCACTGAGTAGACCTGAAAACAACAATTCAAAGTTAGACATTGCATCTATATAAGATAAATGCTACAGATAGGTGTTTACTGTGCATGCATTCTGTGACCTCACCTCTTGTGTATGCTCTTTCAGGACTTGTATAGGACCTTGTGGGTTTGCTACATCCCAAATTTGCAGTGACCCATCCCCACCTCCAGTCACCAGAACATGCTCATTGCTCTCACTCCATGTCACATCAAAGAGCCCGTCATTCCAGTCAAAGCTGCACATAAGTAAGTCTGGTCATTTTTTATGGTGAAACTTTCATGCAAATAGTTGCACGGTGCAATTTCTGTGCAAACTAACAGTTTAGGATGCTTTACAGTATGAAATTGTAAGTGCAATTTAGTTTCATGCATGTTTCAAGCAACCAAAGTTGCACCATGAAAGAACAGAGCAATAAATCAACCGATAGGTCACAAGAGATTGAAATAATTGAATTATTGATCATAATTAATGTACTGATTATATGAATAACAATTGTGATGGGCAATTATTCTAACAAGCAATGAATTTAACAGTCTTTATATACTAAGCAACATCATAACTGTCTGATTCAAGTGATTTTACAATACTGTCAAGACTGTATGAGATGATGACAGAAAAAAAATCTCAACTGAATTCTACATCATCCTGTATGATATGTTAACTGAACAATTAAAATTTTAAATAATAGGCCTGTTAATAAAGGAAATGACAACATTCAGCATATATCATTAACTTTGCTGTGGAAACGCAATATAAAATACTACATTATAGTAATGTGATTACTTTCATCCTGTAATAAAGTATGTAAAGCAATGCAGCACAAATTCTTGTAATCATCATACAGTTACTAACATCATAAAAATGTTATTTATATTATTCATCTATCTTCAAAATACCTAAAGGTTGTGATGCATTAAAACTAGGACAGTTATAGTTAACATGTTAATAGTCATATGTAAAACTTACCTTCCTAAGAGCAGAATATCAGTTTCCCTCTGCTCCAGCACAAGCAGCGTTCCACATCCTAAATCACACAAAGAAATCAAATTATAAATAAAAAAATATAAAATGTCAGGACATGTCATTTAGCATCAGCAGTAGAAAGCAATTTGTATGTTTTTGCAGCATTACAGCTGTTTAGCATTTTTATAGACATAATGCAACACTCTATTAAAGCAACCAAGTCTGAAGTTAGGCTTAGAATTTAAACTTCTGTCTTTATACAAAAGGTTGTAAGCAATATTACAACATTAGCAAGAAAATTAATATCAGGGCTCTGCATATATATTTTTTTTCATTTTACCCTGAAAACAAGTTTCTTTTATTTACTTAATCAAGATCTCTAACTATATATTTAATTTATTTATTGTATTTATTTTAAACAATAAACTTTGTAAACAATTTCATCAAGTCACTGAGGAAACAAGTGATTTCCTAAGATTTATTTGGTTAGATCTTATTTATTTAATGACAAACATGACATGACACATCCTTTCTTAAGATACTGGAATCATTTTGTTGAGATCTTGGAAATTAAACATTGTTTCCCTGAGATAAGGAGTTAATGTTATTAATTTCGGAACAATAAAAAACATAAAATGGAACATCATGTTGTATTATTGCTGCACATGTTATATGAAAGTTGCACTGAATCTAGCTAGCGTGATTTTTAGTGCTTTTTAAATATCTAATTAGCTTTATAATATTAAAACACAATCATTCTGTTATCTCAAGAAAATTTTATAGTTTAAGAATGTAAGTAATAACAAACGAGACAATGGAGTGAAGTTTTGACTGTTTAAGGCTTCAGTGTACAACATTATTTTACAGGATATAAAAAGAAGAGCTGAAACAAGTAAGTGAAAGTTATTTGTTTACTTAATATTTTTTTCTGTTCTCTAAAAATACCATCCCCTCCAAAAGTACTGGAATAGTGAGGTCAATCCCTTTATTTCTGCTGTAGACTGAAAACATGTGAGTTGTGTGTACCTAGTGATGTATGTTATTAGTTTTCAATTATTGTTTTTCTTTTTTCTTTTTGTATTGCAATGTATGTATGCATATTTATTTAAAAAAAAACTACTATTAAAAAAAAGTATTAAAAGGTTACTAAGGCTCAAATTTGGCAATCAACTCTTTATTCTAACTTTCAGTACAGTACTTTCTAATACAAAGAAGTTGAACCAACTCAAGATTGTACTTTGACCTGAAGAGATCTGTGTGAGTTACTGAGAAATTATTTTAAAAGAAGTCACTTCTTTTAAACTGTAAAATGGATGTGTCTGTATTCTAATAAATAAATACCAAATAAACATTTGGTGTTAAAGACAATGGTGAGTGTTTTTAATTATAGTCAGAGTGTTGACTTGGTATTGTTTATCAAGATACTACACTTGATACTGAAGTTTAAATTCTCATATCATGACAACCCTAAAATGTACTGTTTTGCCCTCTTGTTTACAGAAGAAATGCTGTCAAAAGTTAAGAACACACAACAATGCCAGTGATAGAGAACCTTAATTTCTCCAATTTTGCAGAGAACAAGAAATGCATGAGAACTAGTTCACAAGTTAAAAGTGCTTAAACCTCTTTACCTGCTATTCCATAATACTGAGCTGTAGCACAGGCCAGTCTGTTTGGGAAGAAAGGAGAGATTTCCACAGAATAACCATGACGAGCTGGAAACCTGAAGCCCTTCATACTAACTCGGACTGTCTAAAGGGAGCACAGTCCTGAGTATCTACTGCTCCTCACTCTCTTCTACATTTACTAACCTTATTTATTAATTATCAAATTTAAGCCTTTCTCTGACAGTACAACTGGACATCCACATCTACATTTACGATAAATGTAATTTTATACATTAAAACTTAATTTTTGTGCTCTTATTTTCGAGTGTCTCTTCACATACACACAACTTCCTTGTTATCATACCGCGTGACAATATCATCTGCAGCTATTGGTCGTTTGGTTACCAAGGTGGCAACTTCGCGCTTTGTCATTGGTTCAGTATTTTGAGTTAAAAGTATAGGGATAAATAGAGATCAAAATAAATCACAGAAACTCCAAAACTTCAGCTAATACATTTTCAAAAGCAAGTTCACTGTAAAGGTTTCACCGCTGGGGGCAGTGTTATCAGCCATGTACAGTCTGCAGTTTGTGCTTCTTATATTATTATATTGTTATATTACCTTTCCCTCAGTGGTTACAGTGCACAGTACATACAGTACATTTACATACAGTAAATAATGAGATTACAGCTCAATATAATGACTTAGTTAGGATCTCTAAATAATGATGATGATGATGATGATGATGATAATAATAATAATAATAATAATAATCATAATCATAATAATAATAATAATAATAATAATAAATAAATAAATAGTATTTCCTGGGTTTATATGGTTGTTTGGATTGAATAAGTGATAAAGAAATCTGTTTAAAATGATGTGAAAATAAAACTTTGTCTCACGTGTCAGGTTGCAGAAATCAGAAACGCGGCATAATCTGTATTTCACCACTAGGTGGTAGTGTTGTGCATATTTTCACTGGCAAGCCGACAACATTGTGTTTTTTTTCCACTGTAAAGAGTAGTGAAAATATCTCTTTACATGAGTGTGAGTTTTTCATATAAATTATTTATTGACTTATTTAGTTATATTGCATGTATTGTGTGAAAGAAGATGACTATTAGAATATCTATAACAATACTTGCTATCAGTATGTTTTATTTATTTATATATTTATATTCATTCATGTAAAGCCTGGGATATTATATATGCATGTTATTTATGTGCTAAAACTGTGTGTAACTTATTAACAGCTTTTAAATGACAGAATGATCTAAATTATTGCAATTTTTCATAGCAGTCAGTGTGTTCAGTGTAAGAAAGACTAGCAGGACCTGGTGGTCAGTTTCACTCTTGACTGTGTGATGTTATGGGCAGATCATGTGTGTCTTAGTTATATGGAGGGCCACTTCAAAGGCTGGGGCCTGAGAACCAGCCGCTCTAAAGCAGATAACAGGCAGATTTATGGCCGTTCCCATGCCCGTCGGTGGGCAGCGGCCGCTGTTTGCCCTAATCCCCATTCACTTGGAAATGCTGATACTTTTCCTTTTAGGAATTTAAGGAAGGAATGTAATGGTGTGACAGTGATTTACTAATGTAAAAGTGTCAGACAGGCTGCAGCATAAAGGGAGTGGATTAGGGCACCGTCTTTAAGAGGAGTGAGCGCTGCTGCTTTCAGGCTCTGAATGCTCTGGCTTTGAGGCTGTCGCTTCACTAAATGCCTGCATGTGCCTGGCTCTGAGGGCCAGTTTCAGTTTTTCTCTCCTTTCATACCAACAGTGTCACTCAATTTCATACCAATTATGTCACTCATTCAATGCTTTTTTGTTCATAGATGAAGTTAATGAATTGATGACTGCTAGTAGCATTATCTCATGAGCGCTCCCTGTTTTCTGTGGACAGGTGAAATTTTGTTGAAATTTTTAACTGTTAAAAACTCACCAGAAAGTCAGAAGAAAGACCAGAGGATGGACAGACATCTGTCATTGGGATGTTTTGGCCAACAGAAGGCACTATCTGTTGCTGTCTAAAAACAACTTCTACTATATGCTCACCTAGTTTTATAAGAGTGCTGCTGTGTAAACTCAATAAGAAGCCCATGTAATGTTCACAAACAATGTTTCAAGGCATGAGCTAAAGTAAGTGTGAGGTTACAGGACTTGAATTGTTCTACCAGGTGAAAGCAAGGCTGATCTGCATACACCTTGAATGTAGACTACTGTGGCATCGACAAAGTGCAACACTTTATCAACCTTTAAGTCTCTGCTGAAAAATTTACTTTTACTGAAAAACGTATGTTTATTTTAGCTTTTGGCCATTAGAACAGTGGAACCTCGGTTTTTGTCATTAATCTGTTCTAAAGTGTCTGATGATAACTTAAACAAATGATAACTGAAGCAATATTTCCCCATAAGAAATAATGTTAATTCATTTGTTCCAGACACTCCAAATGATTAAAAATACATTTTATATAGAATAATTGTAGTTTTACATACAGAACACATTGAGACATAAATAAAAAAGACTAATGAAATGGATAAATGAACATTTAACATCACTCTTACAGGTTTACGCTCTGTTTTAGAGTGTGCCAGTGCGGTCCAGTGGTTAGTACACCCACTATCAGTGTTCTCGTCGCTATTTGTTTTTGCACCCTTTCAGGCGGTAGCGCTGCACAATGTCACAATGTGACCAGCGTGTGGGTGGCTGCTTTGTTTTTGCAAAATTAGTGAGTCATGTGGGCATGCCAATGAAAACAGCGCAGATGCTTATCGGTGCTGCAGTTAGCCCCCTACCCCCTCACTGGGCACAGGGCATTACACCATCCCAACTAAGCCTAGGACAGGGTGCCAAACCATCACTGGGTGCACACACATGGACAATTTAGAGTACCCAATCCACTTGACCTCCATGTTTTTGGACTGTGGGAGGAAACTAAAGACCCCGGAGGAAACCCACACAGACACGGGGAGAACATGGAAACTCCAGATAGGGACTTGAACCCAAGACCTCAGCGCTGAGAGGTGAGCATGCTAACCACCAAGCCACTGTACTGCCATATAGAACAGTTTTCTTTACTAAAGAACCCGTGAAAAACCATCTTAAGAGTGTAGGCTGTTCTAGATACAGTAGTTTAGCCGGAGTAGTTCAGTCACACTCTGTTAAGCTTCATATTCCTTTTATTTTATAAACCCAAACAGAACTTATTCTTTCTCTGTCTTTTTCTGAGGGAGCGATTGCCCCCTAGTCCAGCCCAACACTGATGGAAGATTGACTACTGAAACTCCTGACTGCTGAGATCTTTGCATGAAGCCACCTTAGACCAGCTGCTCACCAAGCAACTACTATGACCTGCACCAGATGACCTACACTACTGATTGAAGTTTATATGGACTTTACTGGCTGCTACCATTATACTATTCACTATTATACTGTCACTATATCTGTACCTGAACACTACAGCAGCATCACAGGATTGTGTGATTTATCAAGAACTTATAATTAGTTGACGAGAGGAGGATGGGTCACCCATATGAGTCTGGATCCTCCCAAGGTTTCTTCCTCCAGCTCTGAGGGAGTCTTGCCACTGTCGCTGTTGGCTTGCTCACTGGGGATTTAGTGTTTTGTTATTACTAACCCTGTAAAGCTGCTTTGTGACATCAGTTAATGTCATCGTTAACATCATAGCAACATGTTAACATATCAACATGTTAACATCATAGCAAGTTCTTTATAAATAAATTTGACTTGACTACTTATCCATCCATCCATATACGGCTGATGTTTATCAGTGGTAATCAGTTAATCTTCAGCATAGTTAGTTTTCATGGTCAAAATACCTGAAACTGGAACAGTCCCCCTGTTTATTTAATGGGTGCAAACATTATATACTATCTGTCAAAGGTTTGGACACACCTTCTCATTCAATATTTTTTTTATTTTTCCACCTACATTGTAATGAATACTGAAGTCATCCAGACTATGAAGGAACACATAAGGACTCATGTAGTAAACTTAAAAGTGTTAAACAAACCAAAACATGTTTTAGATTTTACTTCAAAGTACACAACACTGTTTTATTTACTAAATATGTATTTATTCTTAGTTTGGATGACTTTAGTATTAATCTACAATGCAGAACATTTTTAAATCATGGAAAATCAAAGTCCAGAAAATGTGTCCAAACTTTTGACTGGTACTGTATATTTGAATGATACATTGACCACTGGAAGAAGAAGAAGAAGAAGAAGAAGACTCTTAGTCCTGGAATGAGAAATGATGTCCATAGTGAGACACCTGTCTTTCGTAAACAGGAGCTTTATTATGTGAGCACCTGAGTCACTTTATTGACATCTGCACTAAAAAAAGAGGAGCGGTTTGTCTCCTTCTCACGAGAAACATCTGAGCGGCAGATCTGAGACTAATGAGACAAACATCTGGCCCATGTTTATCAAACTTAATGGAGTAAGAAAGGTGAACTCATTTTGTTATAACAACATATTAAGACCTTAGATCAATGATCCTACACTGAGATGCCCGTTGTTGGGTAGCAGAAGTTACTGAGTTGGTTGGACTGCATTTGTGGTAAACTACATCGATTCGATTCCCCCAGGACTGTGCTTTTAATTGAAGTGATTTAAATGTAACAAGCTCTATCGAGCACATTCCTGCATAGTATTAAGTGTTTTTGGCCTTGTAGCAGTAATGAATGAGCTGGATCCAGTGTGGTTGGAGTTTGCTGGAGCAGATGTGGGAAGGGCACCATGTTCCCTGACTGATTTACTGCTCCGAAGTGGATCCTATTATTGCATTTGTTTGTTCCCATTTGGTGTCTCTCTTGTGCGTTGTTTCTAAAGCCACATTAGAGACACATTATTTTCTTTACAATATAGTTTCTGGAACTCTGAAAAAAACAACTTCAGCACCAATAACTCAATCCCAGACTGCCTAGAAACGCTGTGGTGAGAGTGGGAGAGAAATGATGGGGCGAGGGATGAAAGTTCAAATAAAAAGCACTGAATTTAATCTGTCACATCTGCTTGTTCTTTTTCCTTTTGCATAGAAAATGGTTACATGTTACAGAGCAGGCTTGGGATTAAGAAAATGATACAGTAGTGTCATTTACTGGCAAATCTGAAGTACAGCATGAGCAAATTAATCAGAATTTGCAGCTATTGGTGTATATATATATATATATGGAGAGAAGCCCGTCCCTCCAAACAGTAGTGACCGAAGTGCATCATCGGGCCAATAATACGGCTCTCTAGCTTCAGTATAAACTCTAGTTACACTCTTACATATATTTACAGACTGAGTGGTTAGTTCTTAGATTATAACACATGCTCTGATTCACCTCTTCCCATTGATTATCTGTAAAACAACAACTTTGGTTTCTCCAACGTGACGTTTTTGTTCAAATAAAAGATCAGATTTTCTTTGTTTTAGCTCTGTCGAGACTGTGATGCTCCAGATACTCAATTGTCTCTAGTTGAAAGGTGAGGTAGGACAGTGTTTATTTAGCTCAGTGTCAGTGTCTCCCACAAGTTGTTGCCAGTGAACGTGTAGACTTTAATACAGCTGTTTACTCTACACAAGGCATCATGAGATGCAGGAATATGTTGGATACACAAGAGAAGATATTGCTCCATAAACAACCTCAGTAAACTCTAATAATCACTACAATTAGTGCAACAGAATACGTACTAAACTTAAACTGTTGGCTCATGAAAATCAGAAATTTAATCTGAAGAATTTCATTTAGAGTTGGAATAAATGACCCTTCAAACAGTATCAACAATAAAAAAGCTTTATGTGTCATTTATATCAAATTTATGACATAAAAATTATATTATGAACACAAATGAACTTTTTCATTTTTGGAGACACACAAGTCTTTTGGGAGACACAAAAACTGAGCTAAAACGTGGTGACACTGTCACACCTCACCCTTCTACCATAGAAGACAGTATCTAGACCAGGAGTGTTTGTGGATTTGATTATAGTCTCTAAATAGCTAGAACAAAGACTTCAGAAATAAAAGTATGTGTTGTCATGCAACAGCTGACCCCAAACTTTTGAGTGGTAGTGTAGGTTAAGTATACAATGTGAAATTTTAGTCGCACCATCCTCTAAACCCCGTCAAACAGCACAGTCCTCTGACACAAAGCATCAGTCTGGAGAGTTGAAGTGGTTCTCCAAGGGAACAGACACAGAACAGAAACCCTACTGGCAAGGCAAAATCTTGAGCAGTTCCATGTAATGGTTCTTGATCAGAAAAGCTGGTTCCATTTAGGCCCTGTATTCTTGTTGTCCTGGAACCAGCAAACCTGTGAAGCTGCAGAAGGGCAGGGCACTGGTGTCACCATTTACAGTTAAACATGGTGAAGGATGCTGTAGTAGTAACAATGGCCTAAATGTTGACTTGTTGAACTCAATGCTAAGACACACACCAGCAAGAACCTCATCTTTTTAAACACTGGTTCTGGATGGTTAGATACGCCTTCAAAGCAAAAGACAAAATTAGTGAAAGAACAGTGTGTTCCACCATGTGGTTTATATGATGTCTTCTTCTGGTGTTGGGCTCTCAAATTATATCAAATTATTAAAAGGTTCACTGGTTAACGGGAACCAGCACAAATACCCGTACCAGTAGTATGAATGACGGGGCTATTTTATTGCAAAAAACTATTGACCATCCTTGTTTCCACCAGGTATGATGAGTACGATTATGTTCCACGTTCTTCCAAAACATTCCTTTTGGTGTCACATAAACACAGGCACTTGGACTGATTGTGGCACTTCGAGAGCAGATATGACCTCAATAGTAGCCAAAAACTGGCCAAAATGGTTGATTAAAGGAATACTCCAGTGTTTTTCAAGCTAATCACTATCTGCTGTATCTATATGGTGGGGTGAGTTTCCACAGAACACCATTTTATTGTGTTTACCACTGACAGTCATTTCATTAGCCATTTTCTTCTTTATGTTATGAAACTGCTGTGATACTGACATCTAGTTGCCTGGATGATGTCCAAAACCGATTTTAAACATGGCCACCCACATGTAGGGGACCCACTCTATGAAGAATAAACTGGTAAATTTGGGAACTAGAACAGTTTGATTCTTCATCTTATGTGAGCTGTGTATTATAGACAAAAATATATAATCAATAAATAAGCATTTTGATAAATATTATTTGCTAGTTTTTGGTGGTAAATAATGACTAATTGCTCCTTTAATTTGCTTATAACAGAAGTAGGCAGTTGCCGAATTATGTCAAGAAGCTTTTATGCTCATTTGTGTCAAAGACTCTTGTGAATGTGTCTGTAAATTAAGCTGTAAATGTAGATAATTCATCGTCTCTCAGGCTCAGCCTAACTGCCTACCATAAAGGCTAAAGTAAATGGACAATGTCTTTACTGTCTTCTGTAAGTTTAAGAAGATGATGTGATTAAAGGTGTCAAATATGTTCAAATGCTGAAACATTTATTGCCAACTGCCCAATGTCTTCTGAGTAAAAAGAGGAAATGTGATGAGATGGCTGTCCGGTACAGAAGAGCTATGTCAGACTGATGCTGCATTGAAAGATGGTGGAGTATTCCTTTAAATTAGTCTTTATAAAGTGGAGAAACTGTCCAGCCACAGCAAAAGCAATGAGGTTCAGATTTCTGTAGCAAAAAGTAGCCCTAAATGGCTGTAACAGGTTAACAGTCTGTCCTCTGTCTCAAGTCCAGCTTCTGAAGAAGTCCAGCTATTAAAATGCTCCCACTTCAGTGCCCCAGGGCCGGTAAGGCTTGGTGCTGGTGCTGCTGGAGCTGGAGCCGGAGCTGTTCTGCTGGGGTGTGGACGAGGCAGATATGGAGGGGCTGAGGGCCGAGGGGGCCATGGTGGAAGCAGAGATGGTGGGAGAGAATAGGGGGAATCCTGCAGGGAAGGAAATTGGGAAGGTGTGCGTTGCTGCGGCTGAAAGCGTGGCTGAAAGTGAGAGGAGAGAGGTGGACAGTGGTGGGACGCAGCCTGTAGGGGGCACTCTGAGTGCTGACGAGTCGGTGTGGTTGAAGGAGAGGCGCTGAGGGACGTCAGAGGAAGAGGACGATGATGAGGAGGAGGTGGATGAGGTGGAGGGCAGGCTGTTGTGCTGTAGGAAGCTCCAGGTCCAGGGGTGTGGTGGCAGGGCCTGAGGGGGGGGCTGGTGCTGAGACAGAGCAAGAGACTCCCGGTGAGATGCACAGCTGCTGAGGTGAGAGACCAGCCGGACTCTGAGAGGGTCTGCGGAGTCCAGACCCTCCACTGAGCTCAAATAGCGAGCCGCTTCAGTCAGACACTCTCGAAAACCGATGCTTATGAAGTCCATGGCCAAAGAGTGGATGTCAAAGTAGCCTGGAGAGAGAGAGAGAGAGAGAGAGAGAGAGAGAGAGAGAGAG
>BRDA01011583.1:0-11290 GCA_036984385.1 Crenuchus spilurus | reverse complement strand
CATATAATCAAAACCCCATCCAAAACAATCAAAAACTCCACCCGAAACAATCAAAACTCCACCCAAAACAATCAAAACTCTACCCAGCACAACCAAAACTCCACCCAAAATCAATCAAAACTCCACCCAGCACAGTCACAATTCTGCCCATATAATCAAAACCCCACCCAAAACAATCAAAACTCCACCCAAAACAATCAAAACCCCACCCAAAACAATCAAAACCTCACCCAAAACAATCAAAACTCCACATGCCCAAAGCTGTGGGCAGCCCTATCCACGGTGCCCGGGGAGCAGATGGTAGTTAGGTGCCTTACTCATGGCTTCAGTCATGAACTGCCTGGGGATCGAACCAGTCACAAGTCCAGATCCCTAACCAGCAGAACACGGCTGCCCAACACACCTGAAAACCTCACCCAATTTAACCAGATTTACCTCGATTTCATCTTCTGCCACTACAGTGATATACAGAAAACCAGATGTACAGGGTCTATAAGTGGCATTTATATGAAATGTTTCTTCAGGTTGATGAATGTGTTATACAGTTCTGTAAAGAAAAAATGGTTCTGAAAAATGGTTCTGATTTGGTAAGATGTTGGTTATTATAACCATAATGAATCCTTTTTTTAATATATATAATTTTCCCCAAACTTTTCTCCCCTTCCCATTGTGGTAGTAGCCAATTAACCCATCCCATCCACTAGGGGGCTCTCTTCATCACTTTGCACTGACAAGCACAAGCCTCCTCCGCTGTGTGTGATGCAGCCACCGCCTCTTTTATAACTACTGCTGATACACTGTGTCACTGGGGAGCCAACGTGCTCGGAGGAAAGCACAGGATTCCCAGCTCCGAATGGACCAATCAGAGATGCCTGAGCCAGCGGACATTGTAATGTGAGAGTGATAGAGAGTGAGAGTGCCATCTACCCGCCCAGAGAGAGCACTGCCCATTTTTGCTCTCTTGGGCCCCGGCAGCATGACCTGGATTCAAACTCACAATCCTCTGTTCATAGTGTCAGCGTCTTAGCCTGCTGAGCCACTCGGTGCCCCCATAATGAATCTTTTACTTGGTTCTGTATAGAACACTGTTCAGATTTTATATCTTGTTGTTCATTACCATTATAACACATGACCATGTGTGTCATTACCATCACATAGACCTGCAGTAATTGTGTTTTGACAGATATGGAATGACTACAAGCTCAGGTGGGATCCAAAGGATTTTGGAGGAGTGGAATTTATCCGCGTCCCTTCTAACAGGATTTGGAAGCCGGACATTGTGTTGTACAACAAGTAAGCCTGACTCTTCACCTTAACGTCAGCCACTCACATCAGCTCTGTATCACTATGACTGTCCACGGACTTCCCATCGGCAGACTATGTAAAGACTCATGCATCAGAACACTGGAATATCTTTTAAAAAGTTCATTTCGGTTCATAGGACAAGGCATATTTATTTATATTTATTGATATTTATTAGCACGTTTCATACACTATGGTGATTTGAAGTGCTTTACCGATTAAGAAACACTCTCTAGAATTAAAAGTGCAGAGTTAAATTAACATAAAATGACTGAAACAATAGTTTTAAATGAGAAAATGTCAACAATTTAATTCACAAAGCTAAACTGTCATATATTAAAGTATTAAAGTGACATATTTAAAGCCTTTTTTTCATTTTAATGTTAATAAATGTGGCTTATATGATGGACAGTAGCAGTGTTGGCACTGTGGGCTGCTGCTGGGCATCCTTGTCAGCAGATGGAAGCACTATAGTGCTCTAAAATGCAGCACCTCAATCAATCCCAGACTACAGAAACTGCACACTGGGATGGAAGCTTGGGTTTTGTGTCTCTAGGACGAAACTAATCAACAAAACAAGGCCTGAAATATGTCACTTTGCTATCAAGTATATGACACTGAATTCAGTGATGAACAATGAGCTTCACAAGTCCTTCCTAATGTCTTTATTTGTAAACAGTGCTGTGGGAGATTTCCAAGTGGATGACAAAACCAAAGCTCTTCTTCGCTACAACGGAGACGTGACGTGGATCCCTCCAGCCATCTTTAAAAGCTCCTGCAAGATCGATGTCACATACTTTCCCTTTGACTACCAGAACTGCACCATGAAATTTGGGTCATGGACATACGACAAGGCCAAAATCGACTTGGTGCTGATTGGTTCCACAATCAACCTCAAGGACTTCTGGGAGAGCGGAGAGTGGATGATTATTGACGCTCCAGGCTACAAGCATGACATCAAATATAATTGCTGTGAGGAGATCTACACAGACATCACGTACTCGCTCTATATCCGCCGTCTGCCTCTCTTCTACACCATCAACATGATCATCCCCTGCTTGCTCATCTCCTTCTTGACCGTCTTGGTCTTTTATCTCCCGTCTGACTGCGGCGAGAAGGTCACGCTGTGTATTTCAGTTCTCCTCTCCCTCACCGTCTTCCTCCTGGTCATCACAGAGACAATCCCCTCCACCTCGCTGGTCATCCCGCTGATTGGAGAGTACCTACTCTTCACTATGATCTTTGTCACTCTGTCCATCGTCATCACCGTCTTCGTGCTCAATGTGCACTACCGGACGCCAAAGACCCACACCATGCCACACTGGGTTCGCCGAGTTTTCCTCAGCCTTCTTCCCAGAGTCATGTTCATGACCAGGCCGGAGAAGGACCCGGAAAGACTGCGGGGGTCAGGAACTTCTCGCTCGTGTGCCCTGCATAATCAAGCCGGTCTTACCAAGCAGCACAGCCTTCCCCAACGTGCCCACCTCTTCCTCAGCACCGAACTCAACACCCTGAGTGAGGCCGCCAAAGCTCACTCAGGTTTCCTCTGCAGAGAAGGGAGATGTAACTGCTGCTTGAGGCAGCATCCCACCAAACTGCCTTCAGACGGAAGTGCCGGCCTTGGGGTTGGCAGCCTGGGAGCAGTCAGTAGTGGGCTGCTAGGAAACGGAGGAGGAGGAAGCAGCCCTTGCTCAAGCTCTGAATCCTTGGATGGAGGACTCTTGACCTTCTCTGCCCTTTCTCCGGAGGTCCGAGAAGCTATCGAGAGCGTTAAGTACATCGCAGAGAACATGAAGCTGCAGAATGAAGCCAAAGAGGTAAGATATGTTTAAAATCTGCTAATATATCTCAGACTGGTTCTCTGTAAACTTTGTTAGCCTGCTCATTGGTGGCCACAGATTGGTAGAGATGGCACATTGTGTTAAGTTCAACACCTTCTTCAAGAAGATATATTGACTTAAATGTGCTCTACCAATTGGTTGCGTAAATGATAAAGGAATAAAAATATTAGTGACTCTGCTTATACACACACAAATACACCTCCACCATGTCAGTGTTGCTGAGAATGATCCACCGCCTCTGTGGGGGGTCCTGACCATTAAATTACAGGGTGTATACTGAGAAACACCCTCCAGCATTGGACTTGATACACCAATTACCTTTCCAAGAACCATATCTGTAAGCCAGGGGGTGGTTCTGGAGCTGTACCACCCCAGTGGGACATCCATGCAGGAGGTAAATAAAGGAAGAATAATTAACCAATTAACCAATTAATCAAGATTTTTTTACTCTTGATTAAATGTTTAGACCTCCTACCCACACAGACTTCACAGCCTCAAGTCCTGTACTTCCTTAAAATAAGAGTCCCCTCCCATCAGGGTCACAGTAGCTCATTTGCTTGATTAAAAATCTCGTTAAGTAAGGAACACAGCAGTGCTTAAGCAGAATGAGCAGCATAATCAAATAAATAATAAATAACTCGCAAACAAGTGCTTCACTTCCTATCATCTCCTTCACTCCATAGATCAGGTGTGTTAGACGAACTCTGCAGAGACTCTCCAGAGTCTGAAAGTTTACGGAAACCCCTTCTAATGGATCCATTCATTTACATAGAAGCACACACAGCTTGTCTAGTCCCTGCCAATAAAATAGGACTAAACATGAACCTTTTGGGATCATGTCTAATGCCAGGCATGGGCTAGAGGGCATAGTGCTGTGTTCTCATTTTGGGATGAGTTGGTGGAGTTGGGGTTGAGGTAGTAGCAGAATGCAATCAGACCAATAATCTAGTAGAAAGTCAGATAAACTCCTTTTTAAAAGAGTGTGAACGAATGAGCAGGTGTCCCAATACTTTTGTCCCATAAGCCGGTCACTTTGCTAAGCAGAATTTTTCTGTTCAAGGTCCAGGACGACTGGAAATATGTGGCCATGGTGATTGACAGAATCTTCCTGTGGGTGTTTATCCTGGTGTGTATTCTGGGTACCGCTGGACTCTTCCTGCAGCCGCTGCTTTTGGGGGAGGACATGTGACTCTGGGACTGGACCACCCATTAAAAAGAGTCCACAGTCCAAGTCTCCGGTGATGCTTCTGAAGTTCTCTGTGGAGATAATCAGCTGGACGACTGAGAGATCGTTGCCTTCTATACAGTGTTGATGTTCCTGATGACTGAGTATTGTACAGTGTCTGAAATACCCCAAATTTCATTAATCATTTGTTTAAACAAATAAAAAAATGCCCTTATGGTCGCTTGTCCTGCAGGTTTTGTTACAGTGAGATGCTCACATTGTCACCATTTGTGGTCCAGTCCACTGTGTGGACAGTGCCATCCAGTGGGTACATCAAGCAAGTACTAACTAATCACTCAAGACTATATTACTGTACACTATATGTCCAAAAGTTTGTGAACACCCTTCAACTGAACACTTTCAGCTGACACAGATGTCCAAACACACATACACAACAACACACAAGTACTGCCAATAGAATATGACCAAACGTGAACCCACTGGCATCATGCCTAATGCCAGGTGTCGACTAGAGCTGTGAAGCAACTGAGTAGGTGTCCAAACACTTTTGTCCATATAGTTAACATGCAAATCTTTATGCATCACATTTTCTATGAATGTCACATCTATAAGACTCTAAGAACACATCTATAACATTATAATGCATCCTTAAAGCTTTATAAACATAATATTACATAAATGAAACTCTCAGGATAGTAGGTTTGATGCATCAAGCAGGTGAGTCTTTATTAATAAAAAAACAGGTTGTGACACCAGGAGCACAGGCACGTGTGGGGAACATGTACAGGACACGATCAGGGTAATAACAAAGGATGTAGGTACCGACAAGGACAAGGGGCGTGGCTAGGGCAGAGCACAAGGCGAAGTCAGAAGGGTAAACACAAGCATATCGTATGAACAAAGATAAAACAGACATGAGAAACATGAAACAAGATTTAAACCTTCCAGAAACATGTTTGGGATTGTTTTTAACCCTCTGGAGTCGGCTGGAGTGTGTAAATAAAGGCATGATGAGGGAGGTTATGGCCAGACATATTCATCGGGTTAAGAGAGTAGCTGCTAAAATGCCATCACAAAGCAGCAAACAGGCATTTGAAGCTGCTGGTGCCTCTGGAGTCCCACAAACCTCAAGCTGTAGGATCCTCCAGAGGCCTGCATTTGAGCATAAACCTACTATCTGGCCACCTCTAACCAGTGCTCACAAGCAGAAATGAGCCCAGGCATACTTTTTCAAACAGTCTCGTTTATTGATGAGCCCCATGTAACCCTGGATGGTCCAGATGGATGGAGTAGTGAATGGTTGGGGGATGACATCATGTTTTGGGCTGGAATCATGGGGAGAGAGCTGCTAAGCCCCTTTACTGTCACTGAACTTGTGCAAATGACCTCAGTGAAGTATGCAGAGTTTCTGACTGACCACTTTCTTCCATAGTACAAGACAAACTGTGCTTTCTGTATCAAAATCATCTTCATTCATGACAGTGAACCATCTCAGGTTTAACACAACACCTTTGTGTCATTGGCTACTATGTGCATGAAAGGAAAGAAACTCATGGTGTGGCCATCATCCTCCCCTGACCTCAACCCTATCGAGAACCTTTGGAGTATTCTCAAGCAAAAGATCTATGACTGTGGGAGGCATTTCACACCAAAACAGCAACTGAGAGGCTAGTCTGTCATCCTGCAACGAAGTTCAAACAGAAACTCTACAAAAACTCAAGTTTAATGGAGGTAAGGATTGTGAAGGTGTTATAAAAGAAGGGGTCCTGGGTTAACATGCAACTTGACCAGTTAAGATGTTTTTGGTTGAAAGTCCTCTTAATGCTGCTAATTCAACAAATGACCATTTTCAGTTCTTTACAACCTAAAAAATGTTGTGAAACTCTTGGGTATAATAATTTGGAGCAGTGCATTTGGAGTTTTTTTTTTAAATACTCTCACCATTGGGAGGTTTGTTCAGTAAAATTCAATTCATACTAATTCAACGGTTGATGACTTGAAAATTATAGTGACGGTCATTTGCATCGACCATTTTGGAAAATCATAGAAAAATATAATTTGCATAATAATTTGAAATGTGGTGTATAACTGCAAGATCCTAGAAGCAAAACTACACAAACCCCGGAAACATTGAAAGGTTAACTTTTCATATATATATATATATATACAGTGGTAACCCTACTTACGAGCATCCCTACTAACGAGTATTCCAGGTAACGAGTCAAGATCTCTGAATATTTTTGTTCCAGGTAACAAATAAAATTCCAAGTAATGAGTAGCGTAAATTAGTTCAAGTATGCCAACCGCTAGCGGCGCGGCGGTCGTAGCACCCCCTAAATGCTAGTGTAGTAGAAGAGGTCAGTCATTACCTTTGACCGCTGTCCAGTGAAAGTGAAAGTGCTAGTGAAAGCAACGCAAAGAAAGCAAAAGGTAGTGAACAAGAAAGTTTTACTTTTACTTTTCATATGATAAGTGTAACCATGCCATACACGTACGCCCGTCCTCCTGTCCTCCTTAGCTGCCAGCCTACACAAGCGTCATCGTCATCTCATTTATGTTTTAAAAACCCATATAAACACATTATTTAGCATATTAAAGTATACTGTATATTGGCCGACTGACACAGATTAATCAGTTTTACATGTATTCTTATGGGGAAAATGCATCCAGCCAACGAGCAAACCAGCTAACGAGCTCGGCTCCTGCACGGATTAAACTCGTAAGTAGGGTTACCACTGTATACATACATACACATTACACTTATATGGCGCCTTTCTAGACACCCAAGGATGCTTTACAATCGACACATTTCATATACACACACACACCAGCGAGAAGCATACTCTCAACTCTCAAGCGACCGTTCACTTGGAGGACTGCATTGAGCACTAGGGGGATCACCCAGGACAGAGTGCCAACCATATCTGGGCATACATACATACATACATACATACATACATACATACATACATACATACATACATACACCAGGGTCATTTTAGAGTAGCCAATTCACCTGACCTCCATGTTTTTGGACCCACTCAGACACGGGGAGAACATGGAAACTCCGCTCAGATGGGATTCGAACCCAAGACCTCAGTGCTGAGAGGCGAACGTGCTAACCACTAAGCCACCGTGCCGCCCATAATATATATAGCTTGAATCAATATATATTATATATTAAGGAGCTTAAATAAGCAGAGACACATCTGTGAGAGCGAGTCAGACAAGCTGCACAAATTTTCCCGCAAAAAGATGCGCTCTGTCATTCATATGATAATGACATGTTGATTTAATAAATATTCAGTGTAAGGTTAGTGGCTGAGGAAAACAGAGTGTTGCCTCACATTAGTTAATCTTTAGTAAAAAAACCACATACAATGTGTAAAAACTATAATGAGCAGTGTGTAGCCAACACCTCTGTTTATTCAGTTCTGAGCTCAAAAGTCTTGGCTAGAAATGTTTAGAGTGTGTTTTCACAATATATCAGCACATCTGAAAACAGCTTTTTGGAAAGTCTAAGTTTAGAGCAGATTTAATTAGAATATAGATTTATGACACTTACTGTTCTGACTCTGTTGTACTGACAGTATCCATGTTATAATGTGATTGTGATGTCATTTGTCATGGTAATGATAAATATTGTCATATTTTCCAGTTGAAGCTGACATCACTCAGTGGAGCACCAGGCTGTAACACACCTGAGCTGAGCTTCTAGTGGTGGAAATTACATCTTCATGTCAGGCAGCGTTTGTGTTGAGGTTACAGTTTGGTTCACCACAATACAGACCCAGGCTGCCATTTCAGGCTTCTTGCCGTTTCTCACACATCAGAGTAGAACTGAAAAAGACACGAGGCAGGCAGGGAAGTGTGAAAACCCATTTAACCTGAGGTTATAGTGAATATACAGAACTGTGCACACCGAGACTTTCACTGTCTATTAACAGAAATAACAAGACATCAACTGGCATGGTTAACTATACCTCATGAACATTATTTATATATGATATAAAACATACAGCATTATATGTCCAGACGTTTGCCAACAGAATAAGACTAAACATGAACCGGTTGTCACCATTCCCTAATGCCAGGCATGGGTTGGAGGGCACAGCACTTTTGGGATGAGGTGGTGGTGCCGATTCAACATCTTGACCTCACTAGTGGTTAAGGATCTGGTCTGGTGACCTGAAGGTCGCCGGGTTCGATCCCCGGGCAGGTCACGACTGAAGTGCCTTTGAGCAAGGCACCTAACCCCCAGTTGTAAGTCGCTTTGGATAAAAGCGTCTGCTAAATTTAATGTAAATGTAAAATGTAAACTAACAGCTCTTGTGGCTGAATGCAATCAGCAATGCTCTAAAAATCTATTAGGATTTAATACCACGTCAATTACAATGAATGAGCAGGTGTCCCAATACTTTTGTCCTAGTGCAAATATCTATGAAGCTGAATTACGTTTACACAGTTAATCTATACTCTAAGTGCTGCAGTTGTAAGAAACGTCACATAAAACATTAATTTGACAAATTTATAACTAAATAAAGAGCTTCTCAGTGGTTCTGCTGAGAACACACTGATGACTAGACTGATGCAGGTGACAGGGCAGCGTTAGCCTGATGCTCAACCTCTCGTGAGTCTGACTTCAGCTCAAAGTGACACTGGCTGTGTCTCTCTGGCTGTGCAATGTACACCTTCTTGTTTACATTAAGTAAGTTCTACTTCTACATTTTCTACATATCTGCATTTTAATACGAGCATGTTGAGGTGAAGTAAAATCTAATCTGTGTTTTAACAGCAATTCTGGAGGCTTTGTTAACTCAGGCTCAAGGTACGGCTTGTCACAATGTTGTGTACCATCACAAATTTATAATTACTGTAATCACATGTGTTAATTATGTTCGACACCTTACAGGTAAAAACGTCCACGCCGCAAAGATATTTGGAGACAGGACCTTTAAAGAGGGACAAAATGCACAGATTACATGTAGTGCTTTTGGTTTTGACTTTTCAAAGGGTTTTATTTACCTGTGTAAGGATGGCACAGGGATACAGGTGAAACAAGTCAATCAAGTTGATACAACGTTCATCATAAACCCAATAACCAAGAACTTTACAGGCCACTACAGCTGCGTCTTCTCCAACCAGAAGTACCAGCCTGAGAACGTTACAGGACAAGACTCAGATGCCATCCTGATTACAGTCACTGGTAAGATCATTTCTACAATGAACTGGATTTTTTTAGAACCAAGTATTGAATTACATTAACGGGACAAAAGTATTGGGACGCCTGCTCATTCATTGTTCATTGTATAGAATGTGAGTCAGTTGTACATTATAGATGAACTATACTTTGATTTTCCTTCATTCATCAATACAGTCTTAGTTACATTCTACATATTTAAATTTATGTACAATTTTTTACATGTTGTATGCACTCAATGTATTGGGACAAAAGCATTGGGACACCTGCTGATTTTTTTGCTGCTTTTGCTGGATAGCCTCTACTGTCCAAGGCTTTCTACCACATTTTGGAGCATTGCTGTGAAGATGTAAGCCATAAGAGTGTAAGTAAGATCAGGGCGCTGGAGGGTCACCACCACCACATCTAAAACAGTATCCCCCAATACCACATCTGGTGCCAACAGGTTCATGTTTGGTCCTATTCTATTGGCAGTACTTCTCTACTGCACGTGTGTCAGCCGAATGCAAACTTTTGGACAGTGTGACCTGGATTGGATTTATAATGCACTCTCATATCAACATCAATGTACTTTCTCTCATGCACAGATGCTTTCGTGGCTGCACAGATAACCTTGCCTGAGATCAGCGTGGACAAAGGAAATGATGTGGAATTCAAGTGCATGTCCTCAAAATTACCCGACAGCAGCCAGAATGAGAATGTTTACGCCTTTCTTTTAAAAAACAAAACAATTATTCAGGTGACTTTCTGGGATAAAGAGAAGATGGAGACCGTCTTTACCCTAAAAGAAGTCACGATGCGGGATGCTGGAACATATATCTGTGTTCTGATGGCAGATATACAGAATATTCCTAAAGCAGCAGTTTATGGAATTAATGAAGCAAAGCTTCACATCACTGGTACGAGCTTGGTTACATGAATGTCTTATAATAAGGGTCAATGAATTTAATTAAATGTGTGAGAATATGTCTAAAATGCAGCACTGTTAAGTCTCAATCTGAGATAATTGAATTGGTATTATATGTTAACTGAATTACTGTTTTGTTCTGGCAGAAAAGACAACTGGCACATTATGGATTGTGGTGGGCTGTTCTGGCATATTTCTCCTTCTCTTATCTCTGGGCATTTGTGGAATTATTCAAAGTAAATATCAGATTTTTCAATCAATCAATCAATAATTCAATCAATCAATCAATTGGTCAATTAATCATGTTTAATTATGTTTTTTTCTTCAGCAGGCTGCTGTAGGTGTAATAATGAAAGGTATGTATGATCACACTCATAAATACTGAGTGTGTTCACATGCACTTTATCCAATCATACTCAGAGTTCACCAGTTATCTGATTAATTAAATGGTCATATAAACATACTTAGATCATATTATGAGCTAGAAACGAGCTGACTTGTCAGGTTTCTCACTGGAGGCATACTCTTATTTTAATTTCTGTCATCTGATTTCAACCAACTAGCACATCCACAAAATTATTTTATTTGTGATCATAATTAAATTTTTTAATTTAATTGTATATTTTATATTTATTACATATAAACTGGCATAAATTTTTTATGTTGATATTGTTATTGTTATTATGTTGAATAGTCATTTACTCAAACATAATATAAACAGAAATATAGTAATAAATTAAATGAACTATAACAATATAAGATTGTGGATTTCTGATTTTTCTGAGCAGTAAGCCTCAACATTAAAAAAAAATTAAACAAGACTTGAAATGTCACTTTGCATGTAATAAATATAA
>BRDA01011582.1:2175-22322 GCA_036984385.1 Crenuchus spilurus | reverse complement strand
GTACTAATCCTTGCTCTCTAGCCCTTAATAAACCCCGGATGCGCGCCTCCAACTGGTCCACCTGTTCCACCAGAGAGCTAACTAGCTGACACTTAAACTATACATGCCACACTCTGAACACACAAAAAGCTCAGCTCCAGCCATAATGAAACGTGTACTTACCGCTTGTGCTGAATTAAAACTTACACCAAACGAGCTGTGCTGAGGTAGCAAACAGCTACTCAACCTTCAGTAGCTAAACCTGATAAAACCTGTTAGAGAGTCTGTAAAACAATCTAACAATGATTAATGTGTAAAATAATACAATATGCCAAATGGTGATAGTATTAGATATAAACAGCAGGAAAAAATTCAAACACAAGAGACAAACAACTTAGCCACGAGCACAGAGCAAAGGTCGGGTTCTTTGATCTGCCACTGTGTATGACAGGTGCTATTCCAATAAACTTGCTGTTCCTAATATAGTACAGCACAGGTTAAAATACATTATTTATTTATTATTATTATTATTATTATTATTATTAATTATTTTTAATTAAGTTTAATTTATATAGCGCCTTTCTCAAAGCCAAGGATGCTTCACAAATTGAGAAGATATCACTGTGCAAAATGTAAATAGATGTAAATAAAACAGAATGCAATTACTTGTAAATCTCATAGACTCATTTTATTCACAATACAATATAGAATACATATCAGATGTTGAACGTGATGCATTTTACCATTTCATGAAAAAATATGATCTCATGTAAAATGTGATGGCAGCAATACACCTAAAAAGTTGGTACTGTGGCAACAAAAAGTTGTAAAAGTAGCTGGTGCTAATAAAGAGCTATTGCAAGTAAGTCACATGACTGGGTATAAAAAGAGCATTTTAGAGAAGCAGAGTCTCTCAAAAGCAAAGATGAGCAGAGGTTCACCAGTTTGTGAAAAACTGGGCGGCTATGTCCTGGTGGTTATGGGTCTGGTCTTGTGACCTGAAGGTTGCCAGTTCAATCCCCAGGAAAGTCATTTGAGATAAATGCCTCAAATGTAAAATTTAAAATAAAGAACAATTTTGTAAAAAATCTCTGTGAACAAGTAACAAGGCTGACAGTCAACACTGGATGCTCATGATCTTCTGACCCTCAGGCAGCACTGCATTAAAAACAGACATGACTCTGTACTGGAAATCACTGCATGGGCTCAGGAACACTTCCAGAAATCTGTCTGTGAACACAGTTTGATGTGCATCCAGAAATGCCACCATTTTTTATGTGCCAAAGCTCATTTAAAACAGACTGAGGCAAAATGAAAAATTGTTCTGTGGCCAGATGAATACACATTTTTAATTTGGATGTTGGGTCATGTGGGCATCTTGTGGAGGTGGCATTAGAGCCAGAGGCAGCTTACACATTTGGAAAGGCAGCATCAATGCTGAACAGTATGTAAAGGTTTTAGAACAACAGATAGTCCCATCTAGACAACATCTTTAAAAGACAATACTAAACCACATCCTGCATCATCACAACAGCATAGCTTCACAGAAGAGTCAGGCTGATGAACTGACCTGCCTACTGTCCAGAACACATTTAGTGCATCAGGAAAACCAGTAACGACTCATTCTCTCTGAAAACATCAGCAACTGGTCTCCTCACTTCCCAGTTGAAGAAGAGGAGATGTTGCACAATGGTAGACAAGGTCTTGTCCCTACTTTTTTGAGGTGTGTTGCTGCCATGAAGTTCTAAACCAGTTCATATTTTTTCATGAAAGGGTAAAATGTCTAATTTTCAGCATCTGAAATGTGTTCTATGTTCTGTTGGGAATAAAATATGAGTCTATGAGATTTGCAAGTCATTACATGATGTTTTTATTTACATTTTATTCAGCATCCCTACTTTTAAAAAGTTAAGGATGTACTTCTGTACAAGTTAATGTAGAAATGTATTTCCTACCAACTTTTGGATTAAAGCTTAGCAGAAGAAGGGATGTGAAAAAAGAAATAGCTTTTATTTATTAAAACGTACATCGGCTGTGGATGTGCACGGCTCGATCCAGTGGGTTTGGAGGGAGGCAAGGCAAATATTATCTATAAAAACCAAAATGACATCATCAATAACCACAGCCGCACCAGATATGAGTGTGGAAACATCACAGCCTTGGAATTCTGGGGGAAATTATAGGCCTATATGTGGGCCTTCTATATGCACTGAGCTAAATGTGAGCACGGTGGGCTGTGGTAGGTGGTCTGACGGTTAACGTATTTACTCTGAGGCTCTCTCTAGGGGGACTGGTGGTCATTGTTATTTTAGAAACCCACCCTAGAAGCAGCGTCCTGCAAAAGTGGGCCTGTTTCTGTCTCCGAGTCCTCCTTTAATTACATGTGCAGAGTGACGAGTCGCTCTTGGGCCACATAAAGCAGATTTTGGCCCTCGGCCTTTGATTTGGACCCTTTGATTACAGGAGAAGGGAGAGTAATAGATCTACAGTGTGGGTCTTAGCGCACAGTTTTATTCTTAACTAGTGATTTTGTGGCGGGTCGGGGGCAGCTGGTTTCAATAACAGTGGATGGAGGAGAAGCCAAAAAGGCCCGACGTAGCCAAGAAGCTGTGGGAAAAAGGGGCAATTCTCTCTCATTATCAAACCCCTGACTTCTACACACATAGCGGCGGTTAACATCCAGGCGCATTTTAAAATGTGCAAATGCATCGAAATGCATTTGCCTCAATCATTTAGACTTGTTTGAATGGAACGCAACAATTGCGCTTTTGTCCTTGATGTACGGCCAGATAATTGCTGGGTGCTTTGTCATAAATGTGCAGCGATCGCAGATTCGGCCCTGCGGCTTTGAAAGGATGGGAGTGGTTCAGGCCCAGCGTTTCTTTGGTGCTCGTCCTTTTCTGAACGTTGTTGTTGATGAGTAGAGACATGAGCCATTGATTGTGATTGAAAGGTCTATGCACTACATTCATTTCATCACATTTGTCTCAGTTTATGAAGCAAACAGGGAAGCAAACACTCATCAAGTATACAAAGAAGCAGAGTCATCAACTGAAAACACAACAAATTTATTCTCAGAATGGATCACTAAGCCAGCACAATTGTGTCAGTGATGCTAATAACACGGAGACTAATGGAAATAAACTAATAAAACAAGATAAAAGACATTATGTATGACTCATTTTAAATGTTCATTTTTTGTTTGCCTGTTTTTTGTGTAATTCTTTTGGTAGAAGTTTACATAAAGCAGTTACTAAAACACAATGGTTCATTAAAAATCAATAAAAAAATTATTTAAACTGGAAATTATAATAATAGTTATAACACTAATCATAGGAATGCTAATGTTAGCAATCAACCACTATCATGGTCAGTGTATTCTTTGCCTTTTGTGCCTCCAGACTTTGAGAAATGTTTCTAATTCAGTACAGGGTAACCAGACATTCTCGTTTTCCCCCCAAATGTGCCAACATTTTAAACTCAACAAAATTTTGTGATTGTTATTGCTAGCCGAAGACACTCACTGATGCTATCCACTAAAATCTACCCCATACTTTTACTCACATAGTTTTAGAGAACACTGCTGTGTAAAACTCCACCAGAGGAAGCTGTCTGTTGTTTATTAAGCACTTCTACTACATGCTCACCTAGTTTTAGAGACACTGCTGTGTAAAACTCCACAAGAAGGCACTGTCTGCTGTTATATACTAACCACTTCTAATACACGCTCACCTAGTTTTAGAGAACACTGCTGTGTAAAACTCCACCAGAGGGCGCTGTCTGTTATATACTAACCACTTCTACTACATGCTCACCTAGTTTTAGAGAACTCTGCTGTGTAAAACTCCAACAGAGGGCGCTGTCTGTTGTTATCTACTAATCACTTCTACTACATGCTCACCTAGTTTTAGAGAACACTGCTGTGTAAAACTCCACCAGAGGGCGCTGTCTACTGTTATATACTAACCACTTCTACTACATGCTCACCTAGTTTTAGAGAACACTGCTGTGTAAAACTCCACCAGAGGGCACTGTCTGCTGTTATATACTAACCACTTCTACTACATGCTCACCTAGTTTTAGAGACACTGCTGTGTAAAACTCCACCAGAGGAAGCTGTCTGCTGTTATATAATAACCACTTCTACTACATGCTCACCTAGTTTTAGAGAACACTGCTGTGTAAAACTCCACCAGAGGGCTCTGTCTGTTGTTATCTACTAACCATTTCTACTACATGCTCACCTAGTTTTAGAGAACACTGCTGTGTAAAACTCCACCAGAAGGTGCTGTCCGTTTTTATCTACTAACCACTTCTACTACATGTTCACCTCGTTTTAGAGAACACTGCTGTGTGAAACTCCACCAGAGGGCACTGTCTGCTGTTAACTACTAACCACTTCTACTAGATGCTCACCTAGTTTTAGAGAACACTGCTGTGTAAAACTCCACGAGAGGGCGCTGTCTGTTGTTATCTACTAACCACTTCTACTACATGCTCACCTAGTTTTAGAGAACACTGCTGTGTAAAACTCCACCAGAGGGCACTGTCTGCTGTTAACTACTAACCACTTCTACTACATTCTCACCTAGTTTTAGAGAACACTGCTGTGTAAAACTCCATGAGAGGGCGCTGTCTGTTGTTTATTAACCACTTCTACTACATGCTCACCTAGTTTTAGAGAATGCTGCTGTGTAAAACTCCATGAGAGGGCGCTGTCTGTTGTTTATTAACCACTTCTACTACATGCTTACCTAGTTTTAGTGAATACTGCTGTGTGAAACTCCACCAGAAGGTGCTGTTTGTTGTTATTTACTAACCAGTTCTACTACATGCTCACCTAGTTTTAGAGAACACTGCTGTATAAAACTCCACCAGAGGGCACTGTCTGCTGTTATCTACTAACCACTTCTACTACATGCTCACCTAGTTTTAGAGACACTGCTGTATAAAACTCCACCAGAGGGCGCTGTCTGCTGTTATCTACTAACCACTTCTACTACATGCTCACCTAGTTTTAGAGAATACTGCTGTGTAAAACTCCACCAGAGGGCGCTGTCTGCTGTTATATACTAACCACTTCTACTACATGCTCATCTAGTTTTAGAGAACACTGCTGTGTAAAACTCCACCAGAGAGTGCTGTCTGTTGTCATCTACTAACCACAACTGTGTGCACCTAGTGCTAGGTCAGTGGGGCTAAAATAGACAATGAGTGGAGATACAATGTTAGCTCCCCAACACAGAAAACCGGAAGATTAACTGAACTGTAAACAGTATTTAATTCTACATGATATTTAACTGGATGCTGTGATTGTCTTGTGCTCCAGGTCACCGGTCACATCTGCGAGGTCCTGTTATGTAAATGTTCTCGCACTGATCATCAGCTGGTCTTGCTTCACTGAGCTCTTTATTAGTTCTGCTGGCCATACTGTTACCACTGTGATGACCTTAAAGGGGAAGTCCACACATCTTTCTGAATTTTATGATGATTAAAAGGTGAAGGTGTAAACAGAGTGTGGTTTGCAGTGGTAGTGATGGGAACCAGACATCAGAAGACTTGCAGAAGGTTATAAAAATTAGATGTTTGTCAAAACTCTGCCTCAAATGATGATAATTGGTTAAGAAATTTTAAATGTTTATAGTTTTAGACTGAACAGAGTTCATTTTGCAAAAAAGAAAAAAATAATAGGAAAAAAACGCTTCCACTTACAAATGTATTCCACCCCTGATATGTTGTATTGTAGCTCTGCCCACAAAGGTGTTGCTTGTAGCTAATCCCACAAATGTGCTATATTTTCGGTCCACTCTTGGATGCTTTTTTGTGGCCCTTTCGTAGAAAGTTAAACAAGTTTAATTTTGTAGCTGTGCTCACAATTGTTGTTTTGAAGCCCCGCCCACAGTGTTTGTTCGTATCTTCATCTAGAAATGTCTTCTGTAGCTCTAGCTGCAAATCTGTTGTTTTGTAGATTCACCCACAAATGTTTCATTGCTCAACATAGAAATGTGTTGCTTTGTAGCTCCACCACAAATTCATGTTTTCATTGGTCAACAAAGAAATGTGTTATTTTGTAGCTCCATCCGCAAATGTTTGTTCATTGCTCAACACAGCAATGTGTTGTTTTTTAGGTCCTGCTACAATGTTTGTTCATTGCTCAACATAGAAATGTTTTGTAGCTCCACCCACAAATGTTTGTTCATTGCTCAACATAGAAATTTGCTGTTTTTGTAACTCCACCCACAACTCTGTCTGCTCATTGCTCAACATCAAAATGTGTTTTTGTAGACACAAATGTATTTGTTCATAGCTCAACATGTAGCTCTGCCCTTAAAGATGATTTTTTTGTAGCTCCACCCACAAATATGTAAATGTATGTGTTTTTTTGTGTTTTAGATGGTTTCTGTGTACCTGAGTGGGACGGTATCTTGTGCTGGCCTGAAGGAGCTCCTGGACGAACTGTTTCCACATCCTGTCCTGAATACATCTACGACTTCAACCATAAAGGTGAACACACACACACACACACACACACACACACAGCATGTTTTACTATATTTGTGAGGTTTCATTGACTTAACCTTTAACCTCTTTGAAAGAGCATGTGTCCTTCTAAGGACCAGTAAACTGTCCAAATTTCTATAGACTGTACCTGTATGCCTATCATTCCTATCATCATCATGAGGACGGTAGGTCCCCACAAAGACAATAATACAAGCAGACACACACACACACACACACACACACTACTGACTAGCTGAGTTTATTTAGAAGAGACAAATAGCTGGACCTCTGAGCCACCAGTGAATGTGTCTCTCGAGGAGATCCTGATGGAGGCTTTATGTTAAAAGGCAAAAATGGAGCTTTTAGGCTCGACTGAAGACCCTCAGGGGTCTCTCAGGCCTCAGCTGTATACTGATAGCAGTAGTGCAAACGTTTATGAAATGTGCTATAAGGAGCAACTGAGGAGTGGTCCTGAATCTATAACCACGAGCCAGGCTCCGCCCATAAGCGTGTTCTTTCATATGCTTTGTTTTAGGATTCTTCGTCTAAATTGGCCAAATCTTAGTGCTTTTAGACAACAACTACATGAAGTATAAGTTTATTTTATTTTGCATAAAAACCATTTAAATAATCAGAAACAATGAAATAATAACATTTACTTACAATTTGTTATTTATTTTATTTTAAATGTACTTACCCAGGTCACAGATTGCTTTTACAAGGGAGTTTTGGTCAAGAATAGAGGTGAGACAGAGGTATTTACACAAGAACATAATTTAAATAATAATTAAATAAAATATCTACAGACAATCTGAATTCACCATAGCCATAAACCTTAAAATAACATATGCCAAATGCTAAAATGTCAGACCTTTTAGAGTTTTAGTCTCAGAAATCTTTTACTTAGGGCGGCACAGCACTAAAGGGACTTCATGGAGGTTAAGATTTGTGCCACAAGAGAGTGCCCTTCAGCAGGACAGGATCGGAGTGCTCAGGTCTATTAGTTTGGGATTCAAAAATTGTCAAATAGCACACATAAAACAGGAGATGAGTGCAGACAAAATACGACTTTAATAAAGGACGAATCCAAAATCATAAACAATTAACAGGCTAAGTGTCATAACTACAAGGTCAGGCACTAGATACATACACTAGCAAAGAAAAGGGAAAAATCCGAAACATAAACTAAGGCAAAAGGAGAAACTAAGCCCAAACAAGAGTCAATTACCAAGGAGAACCAAACTAAGAAGGAAAACAGAAAACTAGTATTAGGAATAACAAAGGAAATGAAGCTAAACGCAAACTGTAACAGAAGAAGAAAGGAAGATGGGAAGGGTATAAATTATAACGGGCTAACAGTCTAATAAACAGGCTAACAACCTAATAATAATAACCCAAACTGGCTAACAGTCTAATAGACAGACAGGCTAACAGGCTAACAGGATAACAAGCTAACTGACATTCTGGATAACATTCTAACTGGCTAACAGTCTAATACACAGGCTAACATGATAATGGGCTAACTGGCTAACATGATAACATGCTAAGGGAATACCCTACCTGGCTAACAGTCTAATTTACAGACAAACTAACAAGATAACTGACTAACAATCTAATAGACAGGCTGGCTAACAGGTAAACAAGCTAAGATAGAAAGACTAATCAAAACAGAAAAAAAGAATCAAAGATACTCAGGGAAGGGATATGAAGTCACAGAGTGAAACGGGAAGGTGCAATTATGAATGTTAAGGGAAAAGCTTAAATACCAATGCTAATGTGTGTCCAATAAAAAGTGCTCTGGCCCCTCCAGGGATTCTGGATAATGTAGTTTCATTGGCTGAAGGCAGAACTTGGAGATCATGTGATGAGCAGGATGGCTCAGAATCCTGTGGTTTGGAGTCCGGAAGTGGTCCGAAGATGGACTGATTATGGATTGTATGACAAAAATCAACACTTATAGAAACTGAAGATATTAGATGTGGTTTATTTGATGGAGAATCTTCAACTAGTAGTTCAGAAATTAATGAGTAGAAACTTTCATGTGACTCCTCCCTTTAGGGTGGAGCTTAGAGAAGAAGACGGGTTGATGCTGGCAGGTTTGGACTACATAAGGGGTTAATGTCTCTGCTTTAACCTCAGAATAGATCCGACCAGAGCTTTTCTTTTTCTTCATCTTCTTCTTCTTCTTCTTCTGGAAATGTCTCTGAAGGCCCTGTCATAACAAATCGTTCTAATCCTCTCCACCGCATGTCTCAGGAGGAGTGTAATTTTACCTTGTTGGTTTAGTTTGAATAAACGTGCCACCTCCGTCTCCCCCTCAGGCCTGGAATGAGAGCCGCCAGAGCGTTCCTCACATTCTGTAGATGTTTCTCATTCCTCCTCTGCTTCAGGGAGAAAAAAAGCGAAAGAGTTTAATATGGGTGCTGATGAGTTGAAATCTCAAGCAACAGATACTATTTCCAGGAATCATGGCCCCCTTTACACCAATCAGTAAATGTCAGATTTGGCTCGTTAGGACTGCTGCTAAACCATCACAAACTGTGTGTCCAAAAGTTTGAAAGGTTTGAAAATTGATTACAATCAGATTCGTACAGATTCGTCTCAGCCTGGATGCTCAAATCGGATTTTGAAGTGCCTTTCGCATCACTCGCAACGCGACAAAGAATGACACGCCAAATCCAGAGTGACAGGCATCCAAAAAGAGTGTCCCAGGTTGCCAGGTCCCAAAAAGTCTCCAGCCCACTGTCTCACAGAGCACAGCCCCAAACAAGCTTAAAATGAACCCAAAATCTAATCTAATCTAGAGTCTAATCACAGATGTGTGAGGAAACTATAATAACCTTTTACTTTTAAATCTTATTTCATTTTTTTCATTCGTTTTCTACACATCTTTAGCTTTTCCTGCTACTTAGCACTAATCTATATTTTCAGATCCTGTACTTAATCTTCTAATATTAGAAAGTCTAAGGTATCTTCAGCTCTGTGTTACTATAAGAGTTTTTTGGCAGTTATGGTTCTAAATCTGTAAACCTGACAACCCCCGAAGTAGTTATTGACACCTCCTTTGTTACCACAAATACCCAGGCAGATGGTTTGTGATGTCTGGACGGGCAAATCTGATCTGATCACTTACTAGAATTGAGAAGCTAATCTGATTTACCTGCAGTCTGAACACAACCTTAGTTGATGTACAAATGCACACACACAGCTGTAGAGAAGCACTAGCCAGTAGAATAGGACTAAACATGAATCAGTTGGCATCATGCCCTAATGCCAGGGGTTAAAGCTACCCCACCCCTCCAGCTTAGTGGAGCTGTGTTCTCAACACTTATTGGATGAGTAGGTAGTGGTGAACATCCAACGTCCAACAGACGCTCTTGTACCTAAATGCAATCAGATTCTCACAGCAAAGCAGCAAAGTCTAGCAGAAAGACAGTAGAGAGTCCAACAAGCAGGATATAGTATAGGAAAGTTCTGAGTCTGTGGATGATGAATGTCCATCTGGACTAGAAGTGTCTCATGTCTCCTTTTTGTCTCATAATATTTCTCATAATTACTGCTAATCAATGAGTTAGCTAATTAAACAGCTCATTAAGTGCTTACTGGTCACTGTAGAAACCAGGAAAGCGTGGGTAGAGTTTCTATGGACACACTGAGGTAAGTACAGCTGTCAACACAGCCAGCTGCTCAAACTTCATCAAAGCATCCATCTGTACACATACATATTTACATATATGCATACAGTATGTATTATACATGATCTCATGATAAGTGTGTGTGTGTATGTGTGTGTGTGTGTGTAGGTCATGCATACAGGAGATGTGACCTGAATGGAAGCTGGGAACTGATAGTGAGTAACAACAAAACCTGGGCCAACTACAGCGAGTGTGCAAAGTTCCTCAGCCACTACAACCAGAACCAAGAGAGGGTACGCCACCCACACACTCACGACTTCCTGTAC
Source organism: Crenuchus spilurus (assembly GCA_036984385.1). Taxonomy (NCBI): domain Eukaryota; kingdom Metazoa; phylum Chordata; class Actinopteri; order Characiformes; family Crenuchidae; genus Crenuchus; species Crenuchus spilurus. The sequence goes on along the minus strand of BRDA01011582.1, from coordinate 11,881 downwards.
TGTGTCACTGTCTTCATAAAGTGCACAATTATTGGCCAAGGCCATTTAACACATGCATGCGCTGAAACATACACACAAAGCCCTATCCATGGCAGCCAGCGGAGCAGTTGGGGGTTAGGTGTCTTCCTCATGGACACTTTGGTCATGACCTGCCTGGGGTTTGAACTGGCAACCTTCCATCATAAGACAATGCCTGACCATCAGGCCACAGTATACTGTATTAACTGCTGTGCAGGTTTGAACACGTTTTGTCAGTTCATTTATGACTGCAGCGCAACAGTAATGGCTGCCCCGGGAAAGAAGAGCAGCATGCAGTTCAATATGAGTCTAAGAGTAAACAACAATCAACCACCAAAGAAAAGTCCAAAGGTCAAACATCAACTGTGGTCAGTTTCCGAGCCTGAAAGAAGCCATAAGAGGACGGAGATTTACGTCTAATGAAGAGGTGAAGACATCAGTACGTTCATGGTTCACAGCTGAGTTTTAATGAGGGAATACCAAAGCCTGTTGATAGATGGGCAAAGTGTATTGAACAGTGGAAGGTTATATCCAAAAATAATATTTTTGTCTTTTCTGCAAACTGAATAAAATTAATTCTTCAGCCAGAGTGCGGATCATTTTTATACTCTCCCTCATATTGTCAAAAGAAAGTTTCACATATTATGCAAATTACAAGCTTGGCTCAATCTATGTTTACTATTTAACATTGTTATAAAGACGAACACTCTTCAAGCCCACCTACTGTGGACTGAATGGACAATGCTGCACAAAACTGTAACTGTGACATCACAATACACAACCTGCAGATCCACTGAAGCTAAGCCACTGTCCTGTATAGATGTTTCAGATGAGGCTGAAAGGTCCTCAGAAATAGATTCCGGATGCTCTCTGCTGGCTCCAGTGGTTTGGACTCCAGTGGAGTGACCTTATTTACATAGTCACACCCACTATTGAGCCTGGCCGGAATGGAGCGGCCAGTGTCAGTAGGTACTCCCCAATGCTGACTATGCTGTCCCCATGAGTACTGATATGCACTCAGCATTCGATATCCAAATGTTAATTCTAGTATACTAGTACTAGTAAATACTAGTACAACTCTAGTATTATTTTTTCGCATCTGTACTTTCCCACTATTGTAAGTCGCTTTGGATAAAAGCGTCCGCTAAATGCAATGTAATGTAATGTAATGTAATGACTAGGAGAATCTCTTCTTGTCATTTTGGAGATGATTCAACCCAGACATTTAACCTATCACAACATGACTCTTGTCAAAGTCTCTCAGATCCTAAAACTTGAAAATGAATCTGGGAGTAAGCTTTAGCTTCCTTGTGGTATGGATGTAGTCTCATGATGTGGATGTACATCTGGGTCAGAACTGAGCAGTGTTTAGGTGATATGTCTTCACTGCATTGTGATATTGAGCAGTGGTGGTTTTCTGAATGCTGGTGGAGGAAATGCAACGGCAAGCTAGAACGTTCTCATTAGCCTTGGAATTTGAATCAAGACTGCATATGCAGCCAAAGTTCATGCTTAAGCCTGGAGTCTGAGAGTGATGGGGACTTTTGGCCGTGATATCTCTGCCTTGGTTTGGTCTGTTTTGGATGTAAAATCACAGGCATGTAAGATGTAAATGTGAATGTCTCCAGACCTCTTTGGTTTGTTTAACTTTGTTTAGTTTCGAAGTTAGTGTTGGTGGACCAAAGAAAAAAAGGCTGCGGCTACGGATCTTTCAGGGCTTAGACGGGAACTTTTGTAGCATTTAGATGAGGAATGTGTACAAACTGTCCCTCCCCTCAAGTTCTCAACAACAACCACAAAAAAAGAAAATAAAGGGGAAAGTACCCGAGATCTTTTCCAAAGAATGAAAGAATTTTTCAAAGGAAACCATGTTTGGGCTAGCATCGGATTGCTAAATAGTCAGCCCATAAACTGTTAGGTTCCTGTAAAGTTCATTTCTGCGTTATATAATCTGAGAACAGATTGATTTGTAGTATCTGTTAGTGAAATAGTGAATGTCTTTGCCACAAACATGACGGTAAATGGCCAGAGTGGTTCCACATTAGCAAATAATTAAGACAAGGCTGTCCTCTATCACCATATCTATTTAACCTGAACTTTGAACATATCTGAGAGAAGCATGACTGGGGGAAGATGAACAAAGATTCAAGGTTGATGGAGCAAACGTCAATAACCTTTGAAATTCAAAAACGCAACACTAATAAAAAACATCAGAAAGACCTGAAGACTAGTTGAATCTATAATAAATAAACATGGATCCAGCAGAACCAGACTGACACTCAGTAGACCAAAGATGAAGGAAATGAAGATCTTTAAATGTGACCATTTATCTGTTCAAACAAAAAACTACAATAGTTCCAGACTGTGGTCTTCTCTGGGGTTCTGTAGTTGGACAGGACTTTGAATTTTGGTGTTAGAGGATTTTGACAGAACCTTGGACAGATAAATGGATCCTGGACCAAATCAAAGCTCAGCCCAGACACCCAAACTGAAGATCTCTTGTTCCAGTTGACTTGAGGAGACAGTTATGCCGGAACAGTTGAAGAGGACCAGCAACTAGATGGATGGGTACAATCAGTTGGATCATAAATGAGGAAAATCTGCTGTAATTCTGATTGGTTAGTGAGTAAATCTGCACTAATTCTGATTGGATAGTGAGTAAATCTGCACTAATTCTGGGTTAATGAGTAAATCTGCTCTTATTTTGATTGGTTAATGAGTAGATATCTAATCCTGATTGGCTAGTTAAATGTGTACATTAACATATATTTAATCACAAAAATGTGATGATGTTGATGTAGATTGGGTGTAATTCTTTCTATAAAGCCTGACCTGAACATTTCTGAGCTTTTATTTTGCGAAGCGATGTGAGAACCATACTAATCTGATTGAATCAATGAGGATAAGGTTCATAGCACATGGCAGAGATGTTTCTGGGGTCTTTTTTCAGCTCTGCTCCTGTTTGTTTGGGTTATTTCTCTGAGCGGCTCGTGGCAGTAATCTGAGCTGAAAGTGTCACTTCCCCCAGTGCTGGCTTTTAAAGCCAAGCTGTTTTCACACCGCAGCCCCGAGGTGTCGTCTGTCTGTCCAAACAAACGGCCGGAAACAGAGCGGAGGGCAGGGATTCTCCGACCCACTAACTGGAGCCCCGTAAAGACTTTAATGTGGGCCTCCAGCCCTGATGGATCTACTGAGGAAACAGCAGGCCAGAGCAGAAATTCTTCAGGACTTTCCCTAGAGAAGCTGGGCATATTCACAAACCCTCTCAGTCTGAGCTCAGACTTTCTCTACTTTATAGAGATTTTCACTAAAACACAACAACTGGTTTGATTTATACATACAATACAGCGTAAATAATTTAAATTTACACTGACAGAGACTTGAGTCCTGCAAAGCAAAGCTTGATCTGTAGTCAAGACACAATGGCTATGATCAGACAGCCCCAATCAGATTTCTGGTATCCAGATTGACGTTTGGTACTCGAGATCCCCAAAAACTATATATATATATTTTAAATTTGATTTTGGCAAATTAGATCCAAGTGACATTTGGAGGTACGTTGAAATGTGACAACAGTCAGATTTGTACAGACCTGTCTCAGTCTGGACACTCTAGCTGCTCAAATTGGATTTTGAAGTGCCTTTCATGTCTCTGACAACATGACAAAGAACAACCAGAGTGACGGGGATCCAAGAAGAGTGTCCCAGGTTGCCAGGTCCTGAAAAATTCTCCAGCCCACTGTCTGACAAAAGGCAGCCCTACACAAGCTTAAAACTGATCTTTACTCAACATTTACATTTACAGTATTTGGCAGATGCCCTTATCCAGAGTGATGTACAACAGTGCTTTGTTTCCATAAGAGAATTATGAGACATTACATTAAAGACATATATTTTTACATTTTATATACATATATATATATATATATGTATTGTTCCTCAAAAATCTTCTAAAACACTCCTTATAACTTCAATGTGAGTGGGTGTGGCTAAACTGCTGTAGATTGAATTGGTGCAAACGTTTGTAAACTGGACTTACATCTCTGTTGTTCTCACATTCAGGAGGTGTTCCACAGGCTCTACCTCATCTACACCATTGGCTACTCCATCTCTCTTGGCTCACTCATGGTGGCTGTGGTCATCCTGGGCTACTTCCGGTGAGTTGCTTTGATTTATTGATGTTTCATAAGATATCTGGTCTTGATCAGGTCACGTGTCCGGTTCTAGACTTCACAGCTTTAAAACAAGTCACCTCCAAGACTGAAGCAGTTAGAAGCATTGACTCACATGGGTGGCTGCCCGGTAGTTTTTAGCTACTTAACTTGAGAATTCTAGAGAGAACACACACACAGCCATGCACCCTTTCAAAAATAAAAGCATAAAATGACCACAAGTAGAAAGGAACCTGGAACAAGAAAGGGAAGATTTAGGTTAAACAGACATGGCAAGGTAACACTTTTGAAATATCACAGTTTTACCGGCGGAGTATGGTCTGCGCAGACAGAACTGTGAGACACCCAGCTTGGAGTCAAGAGGACGCTCCGGCACAGCTGTAAATAATCACAGCTGATGACAATCACTAATGCTGATCAATCCTGAACAGGGAATCACTTGAAACAGGCATGCAGCCAGTCAGAAATGAGTGATCACTTTAATAATCAGAGGGCACAGCTGCCCGCGTTACACAGCTGATGACAGGGTTTAGCCTGGAGGCCGCCTCAAGCAGGAAGCAGCAAAACAGGGGCAGCCTTGTTACATATACTGTTAGTCTGATGTTGATAGACCAAGTAAAAACAGAGATATGATCATTTAAAATGTATATAAAAATCATACTTACACATGAAGAAGCCACACAGTGCAGTCAACACTGCCACCAAGTGGAGAGAAAAGGCCTCACAGCTGCTTTTTGTTGTAAGTACTCATATTTCAGCTTAATTTACCATCTTACGTTCACATTCACAACCTGTGTTCACATTTTACATGTTTAAAATGAGCCTCTTTGTGTGTTTATAGTCATTTAAAACATGTTAAAGTGTAAAATGATGGTCAGGCCACATACTCGATGGTGATACCATGTAAGATGTCATATGCAGATGTTTCTGATGATGGCTGTTGAGGAATCAGATCAGAAGGATGTGAGAATGTTGCGTAATTTGGAGATTTGTGGGATTTAATGGGCAATAAATTAGCATCATGCTGTTCCAGGGTCTCGATAGGAGTCGATGCTTCTGATTGCTGTAATAGTTCACAGTTGTTCACAGCAGGTTTACGTACTGTAAGTGGAAAATGACTGATTACAAATGGCTGGTTTCTGTTGTGGAGCTATAACGATGTTTGCATGTAATTACATAATACAACACACAATTAATCACCTCATACATGAAGCCTGTGATGTCTACAGACACTCCCGCTGTTCATCTTATTAACATTCTGATCATCCAGCACAGAAATACAGTCAAACATCTCCGGAGTCTGCAGAGTCTGAGCCTTCAAGTCTGTGGTTTCTGGAGATCAGTCGCTCTGGCCTGAAGGTTCAGGGTGATGTGAAGAGGTGATCGAGGCACCGCTGTGCTCAGTAGCTTTGTCCTGAACGCTTGGACTGATGTGTGGAGATGATGGAGACTTTGCTGCGTTCAGTAGCCCTGCCCTGAATGTTCAGGGTGATGTGTAGAGGTGCACTGCTGTGCTCAGTAGCTCTGTTTACTCGGTTGATTAGCGCAGAGCATGAGTAGGCCTGTTATTTATTGGGCTAATGTGTTTAAATGAGAACTCTGGAGCCGGACTGAGATGCTGACGGACAGAGTGCTCTTGGCTTGCCTTCAGCTCCATCAGTGCCGCTGCCTTTAGAGACTTTACTCTGGACAGGAAATGGCTGGACTGAGGCCTGCTGTGGGTCAGTACTCTAAGCTAATTTAGCCAAGCGGGTCCTGAGGGATGACAAAGTGGACTTCAGCACTTCAGTGACTTGAGGAACATCCTGCAAAGCAAATCTTATGTGAGAAATGTGCAAACAAAACTGCTTCAGTAAGGAGGGCTCAGTAGCCACTCACTATCCAATCAGCACTGAGTAGCTGCTCATTAACCAGTCAGCAGGCAGTAACCATTCACTAACCAGTCAGCGCTCAGTTGCTGTTTCCTAACCAATCAGTGCGCAATAGCCGCTCATTAACCAGTGCTCAGTAGTTAGTTTCTAAATAGTCAGCTCTTAGTAGCCACTCGCTAACCAATCAGCGTGCAGTAGTTATCCAGCCAGCGCTAAGTAGCTGCTCGCTAAGCGATCCGCATGCAATAGCCAAAATGCTAATGCTATTTCTTTACTGCACAAACCTGGGCTGAATTTGAAGAGCACAGTAATACTGGTTAGTTTTCATAAATTATTTTATGTTATATAAAATATATTAAATATTGGGCATGAAAAATGCAAAAATTTTAAAAACGTTATCATTGTTTTTAGCCATTTAGCTCCACTCAGTCCCATTCAAAGAGGACCTACAGCAGAAAATCTTCAGTCCAAAATCTTTAATATTTGTTGATTTGTGATTTGTGAAGGATTTTGGTGGTTAAAATAATAAATAATGCTAATATCAGTAGCCAAAACTTTCTGTTTGAATGGGAGTGAATGGAGCTGAAAACAGTAAATAAATTTTTTCCTACTTTTTAATGTGCAACATTGTATTAAAGTGGTAAAAAAGGGCGATATAAATACATTTTACTTGACTAAAATTACAGACGGCAATTTAGTCAGCAATTTCCTCAGAGGACAAAAGAATAAAATCACAAAGGAGCTCCTGTAAAAGAAAAAAAATAACCCAGTGACCCCCATGTACATTTAATCAAATCCAAAAAGGGCTAAACTTGGGGGTGGAGCTTTGATAAACACTGAATAGAGGGTTTGCTTTGGGGTGGAGCTCTGAAGAAACACTGTAATCATATTCTCACAATATTATTTGAATATACACCTGAAAATGTCTAGAAATGAGGCTGAAGCATCATCTGATTGGTCTTATAATGAGGGAAATTAGCTGTATTGTCTTCACTTGACTTGCTATGACATTTTGTGCAGTATAGAGGCGTATAAGTGTCCTACATAAGCATTCCAATCAGTGGTCCCCAAAGGTGCGGTGGCTGCATAATGAGGCTGAAGAAATGCTTTAATGTCACGTCACATGTTCTAACCTGATGGAGACGGTGGATGGAAAGAAAACACGGCCGAACGATTAGCCGAGTGTTTGGTTGTTCAGCTGAGGGCATGGACTGAAAAGCTAAACTGTGTGTTTTGCAGTTTTGCCATGTTCAATTGGGCACGCTTTGGGTTCAGCACTAACATGATTCATTAGGACAGAAACAGGACACTGAGTACACATAGCTCCACAGCTGCTGGTGTAGCAGCTCCATATATGCTCGGAATAACAGCTAGTGGACCGTTGCTTGGTCAGGACCATCGCAGGGTCACTGCGGTTTGCATCAGATTGTCTATAATGAAAGTATTTGGAATTATATTTCAATCTAAGTCCATGTAGAACCTTTAAGATACCCTACTGGACCTTAAGGAGCATGATGGACCTTTAAGATACTCTACTGGACCTCAAATGTCCGGTTCTAGACATCACAGCATAAGAAAAGTCAAGTAATGAGGTAGGGGACTAACGGTGATCTGGTCCAGGATGGGTGAGGGATGATGGATGGATGTTATAACCAAGTGTTTCCATCTTTAAAAGTGTTTTTATAGTCATTTTTATGTCACATATAAAGGAAATGAGGCCCTGAATCAAAGATGCCAATCAGAAATATTGGACCTCTGAACATTGGGGTGATGTTCTGAAGAGCTGGATAATAAAAAGGCAAAACCTAAACTGTCTGTCTGAATTTTATGTTTGTGGAGCTGTTTATCACTTTTCATGCCCTGCTTAAATAAACAGCTTCTGTTTGTCTTCTCTGATGCTTTCAGAAGTACTGCAAACACCTGCTGGAGGCTCGATGCAGGCTGTGATTTTAGAGCATCTGGAACAATGAATGCTCAGGAGAAACGCTCCGGCTGCTGCTTGTGAGAGTAGCGAATACAAGCCAGCCTTCAAATTCAGCAAAATTCACTTTTCTTCGTGTAGTGACAGAGAACAGAACAATGTCATCTAACCTGGTGAAGCTAAAATTGTTTAATTAATTAAAAGTGCATTTTAAGTCAATATACTTTTTGTAAAACTCTGAGATGTCCACTCTTTCTGTCCTCAAAGAGATTTCGGTGCTCATACACAGCCCTGGCTTTGTAAATATGAAACAAAAAAATGTTCAGCCAATCAGAAGCAAGAGCTGTACGTGCATAGGCACAGGACAAACACGCCTATTTTAAATGCATTTTTCTTTTTTATTTAGCATTGAAGAGTGCTTTTCAGTGAAGAAGTAGCTACCAGATGGTCACAGGGTTAGATATTCTTACTTTCTCTATTATGGTGTTCCTCCAGTTGCTCCCTTTAAATTTGGGAGCACTGTCTCAGGGTTGTTTGTACTGCCATGGTAATATAAACAAAAAAAAAGCTTGAGTAATTTTTTTTTTACTTTTTTGTAAATTAATGTGATGGTTTTTGCAACTTAAAAACATCCAGATATGCAATAGGCTGGATTCTGGACCAATCAGGGTGCAGAGGGCAGTCAGGTGACAGTGTCAGCCAGTTCAGCTAGTTCAGACCAGCTGTGGTGGTACTGATAGCGTTTTTGTTTTGCTGTGTTTTTGCTGAGAAATGGCTCTTCGATTTGAGTTTGGGGAGAATTTATAGCAGTCGTAGTATGCTGTCAATCACACAGAAGACAACACCCACACTGTTCTCAGATCTAACGAATGTTGTATCATATTCCTATGTAATTATTTTCCATTTATACTTTGCTGGATGCTTACAATAAAACCCAGTTTTAGTACTATATAAAAATCAGTCATTTATTTGTTCCCGTGAGTCTTTAACATTTCGATAAAGTGAGCAATGTTAAGAAATATCAGGAAGAAAAATTGCACAGTACAGTCAGGATCCGGTACAAGTCAGCGAACTGTCCATTCATTTGTGGAGAGCGAGTCTCAGTCAGAAAGCATTAGTGTGGTTGTCTCTCGCTTCCCTCGTCTGGGAGGAGACCAAGCAAAGCCAAGTCAATGTGGGCAGCACATGCTCGCAATTTGGTTTTTACGGCTCACATTTTTGGACCTCACCTTTTTTTCTTTAATATTTGTGCTGTTTTAAGCCCTCTAAATCAGAAGAATGTGTAATGGTGAGAACTGTGTTCATCTGGCTCTAATTAGGTGGTGGATTGTTCTTCTAGGCGCTGTGGAATGAGGTTCTGGTGATCCTACACCAGCAGTCCACACAGTGTTTTACAGGACCTGTCCGCATCTGCCAGAGAATCAATTAATGAATTAAAAGCGCATTTTAAGTCAATACACTTTCTGTCAAAGTTAGTGTATGTCTCCATATTGTACACTAGCTGCCCATTCTGTGCCTCAGCCAGCTGTTCATGCTCATACACAGTACAAGGGGAACGGTTTTCTTTTTGAGGACATCGCAGTCGCTTTCAGTTTAACTTTTAGTTACAAACCTGTGCCTGTTTTAAATGTCCTTTTCCTATCCATTTATCAGTGAAGAGTGCTTTTCAGTGAAGAAGTAGTGACCGGATGGTAAATGGGTCAAATGGCTTTCAGTCCAGATAAA
>BRDA01011581.1:74660-87906 GCA_036984385.1 Crenuchus spilurus | reverse complement strand
CGGTATATATATATATCTATATCTATATCTATCTATCTATATATCTATATCTATATATATATCTATATCTATATATATATCTATATCTATATCTATATATATGTACACACACACATTTACATGCACACACACACTGTACATACATATCTATATCTGTATATATATCTATATCTATCTATATCTATATCTATATATATATCTATATCTATCTATATCTGTATCTATATCTATATCTGTATCTATATCTATATCTATATCTATATCTATATCTATATCTATCTATCTATATCTATCTATATCTATCTATATCTATCTCTATATCTATCTATCTATCTATCTCTATATCTATATCTATATCTATCTATCTATCTATCTATATATATCTATATCTATCTATCTATCTATATATATCTATATCTATCTATCTATCTATCTATATCTATATCTATCTATCTATCTATCTATATATATCTATATCTATCTATATATATCTATATCTATCTATCTATATATATCTATATCTATCTATCTATATATATCTATATATATCTATCTATATCTATCTATCTATCTATTTCTATATCTATCTATCTATATCTATATCTATCTATCTATATCTATATCTATCTATCTATATCTATATCTATCTATCTCTATCTCTATCTATCTATCTATCTACATATATATAATTATAAGGGTACACAATAACTATTAACTGGTAAGTACTGCCTCTATTAATGTTTTAATGGTAAAAATAGCTTTTAGGACACAATAACATCTGAAATAACATGAGCTAAGCTCTAATTTATTGATGACCATCATCATAAACTTGTACTCATGTGAAATAAACTTACTCTGGTGTTAGAACTTTCTAAATATCAATGATGGTAACAATTAAAAAGGCTGTTTAAGATGTCAATCTGTCTGATAGATGGTTCCCAAAACTTTAATTTCAGATTTTAAAAGTGAATGATTGAATAGACTAACTTGGCTTGGCTCTTCAATTTTCAACATAAGACAACAATCTGAATTATAGTGCACACTAACCATTGTGGTGCACTTTGTTGATTATAACAGTGCACCATGTTTGTGTTTTTCAAAGCACTACAAAATGGTAGATACCCAAAATAGTGAGCTACACAGTGAAAAGGGCATCGTTTTTAAGACATCCTTTGTGAGCTTGTGCATTAGACAGATGTTGAGCACTGGAGCGGTTCGGAATGGTGAAAGGACAAAGGAGGACAGATCACTAGGAGCAGGAGCGGGCAGCACGGAGGGAGTGAATTTTTCGGGTGTATTAGTGTGCGAGTATTTACATGATTCATATGAAGAATCACATACACACCCAACCATCTGCATTAATTGGGTCATGAATAATAGTTCCAGGACCTCATAGTGTAGTGTGAGTGTGTGAGTACAGTACCTTGGTCGCTGAACAGCAATCGTTTGCGTTTGTCTCTCTCTCCGTCAGACGTTCTGATGCCAAGGACGGATTTGAGTTCCAGTAAAACTCTGCGTGACTCCTCCCTTTCACGCCGATGACGCTCACGTTCCCATGGTGACAACATGTCTGCTACCCCGCCCCACTCTGTGTCCGAGTCAGAGTCTGAGACATACGCCTCCAGTTCCTGTTCATCACACAGGCACAAATCCTTTTTACCATGTTTACCATAACCTCTATGAATCAAATATACACACCCATCAATCACAACTTTAAAACTACCTGCCTAATATTGTGTACATCCCCCTTGTGCCTCCACAATACCTCTGAAGGTGTTCTGTGGTGTCTAACACCAAGACATTAGCAGAAGCCCTACAAGGTACAAGGTGGAGATGACACAGATCAGGTTTGTTTGTAGAGCACATCCCAAGGATACTTGATCTGATTAATATCTGGAGAACTTGGTGGCCAAGCAAACATCTTGAACTCTTTGTCATGTTCCTCAAACCATGTCTGAACAATGTTTGAACTGCGACAGGAAGCATTATCCATCGGAAAGAGGCCACTATTATGGAATACTGTTGCCATTAAGGTGTGTACTCAGTCTGCAACAATGTTTAGATGGGAAGTACGTGTTGAAATAACTTCCACTTGAATGCCAGGACTCAAGGTTTCCCAGCAGAACATTGCCCAATCCCCCTTGCCTCTGTGGGCTTGCATTCTTCCTATTGTGCATCCTGGTGCCATCTCTTCTTAGATAGATGGACAAGAGATGATTCTTCAGACCAGGTCACCTAATTTCACTGGATCCATGGTCCAGTTCAATCTTCACATGCCTAATGTAGGCACAACTGGAGACAGATGGGTCAGATGGGCAGGTCTACACCTACACAGCATCATACATAAGCAGTGATGCACTGTGTGCTGTGATATCTTTCTATAATAGCCACCATTAACTTTTCCAGCAATTGGTGCTACGGTAGCTGTTCGGTCAGATAAAGCTAGACAGGCTTGTCTTTGCTTACCATGCAGATCAATGAGTACTGGTCAGGCATGAACGTGTCGCTGGTTATCCAATTCAGCTTCCTTGATGCACTTTAGATAGGTACTACCCACTGAATACCAGGACATGACCTGCTACTTAGGAGATGCTCTGGCCCAGTTGTCACCTTACACTTGGCCATTTTCTTGCTTTTAAAACATCACCTGTTCACTTGCTGATGCTGTATCCCAATCCTACACAGTAAATATGCCAGTGTTAAATCAACACTATTAGAGTTAAATTAACACTGAGAGTGTTAAATTTTGACACCATCAGTGTTAATTTAACTCTAATAGTGTTGATTTAACACTGGCATATTTACTGTGTACTGTAGTGATACATACTTACTATATATACACATATACAGTGTTGTGAAAAAGTATTCACACCCTTACAGATTTCTTTTGTTTCATTCGTCACCCTTTTCAGATTATCAAACAAATTCAAATATCAGACAAAGATAACCTGAGTGAAGACAAAATGCAGTTTTTCAGTGATGATTTCACTTATTAAGAAAAAAAGCTACCCAAACCAATCTGGCCCTATGTGAAAAAGTTAAATTACGTGTTTATTAACCTGGTAATGAGTCTTTTGTAACTTTGTGGAGAAATTTGATATGTATGTGCTTTCTCCAGCATGATGGAGCACCACGTCACAAGGCAAAAGTTATAAGCAAATGACTCGGTCAACAAAACACTGAAATTTTGGAAACTTCCCAGATCTCAATCCCATTGAGAACCTGTGGTCAATACTCAAAAAGAGGTTAGACAAACAGAAACCCAGAAACTCTGATCAACTGATTAGTCAAGAATGGATTGCCATTACTCATGATTTCACCCAGAAGCTGATATCATGCATGCCAAGGTGAACTGCAGTCTTAAAGAAGGGTCAACTGTGTAAATATTAGTGAATAGTCAGTCGCGAACGATCCGGCTCTAAGAGCCGGCTCTTTGAAGTGAACGACGGGAGCCGGCTCCTGAGAATGAGCCGATTCTTTTTTTTTTTTCTTTTTTCGGCAGCACGTGATTGGTCAAGATGTGTGGGGAGGGGTGTGGTTACAGACACACCTAGTGACGGCACAGTTAGCGCAGAACAGGAGGGAGAGTCTCCCGCGAGAGAACTTTAGACAGACTACACGCTGGAAAAGTGAGGAAAATGAGTGACAGGAAACAAAGTATAGTTTGGACGCATTTTAACGTGATAGACAGTTCAAAGGCTGAGTGTATACTTTCAAAAATTTCATGTGAATTTTTCATGTGAAAAATTTCAAATGAAAAATTCATATTTTGTAGTTGCAAATTTACAAATAAATATACACATTTAGAGATTTGACCTGTTTGTTTACTTGAAATGTGCCTTTGTTTTTGTATTTCATAATTTATTTTTGTATAAATAAAGCTATATAAATAATACATATTTGATACAATGTATGTTTTTACACTAGCAATTCATTTTACACATTCTATAATAATAATAATAATAAAAAATTTATTTAAACAACCAAATCTAAGTCACTTGGGAGCCGAAAGAGCCGGCTCTTCTTAGTGAGCCAAGCCAAAAGAACCGACTCCCTAGAAAGAGCCTAGAATTCCCATCACTAGTAAATATTACGTTTTTGTTTAAACTGGATGTATGTAAATAAAAGGTTTAAAAAATTTATGGAATGCTTATAATTATACTTCATTATACCATATAAACATCTGACAAAAGTCTCTGAAAAACCTGAAGCAGCAAACTTTGAGAAAAACTACATTTGTGCCATTCTCAAAACTTTTGACCATGACTATATATTATGGGAATAAACCTATTTAGACTTTTAATTTCCTTTGAATTAAAAAGCATTCTGGATATTTATTTTATTTCAATGTCAAGCTTGGTCCCATTTCCCAAGTAAGATCATCTTAAATGGTGGAAAGTGCTCAATGTGATGCTCGCTCTACCATTCAGAGATAATCTGCACTATGTTGCTTTTGGGAATCCCAGCCTATAATAGCTAATTTCACAACTTTAATGTTATATAGCTTTCTCAATCATTTTAGAATCACTGGCAGTGCCATGGAAAGTTAAACATTAAATACTTTTACAGCTTCGTTTACCTGCAGTCAAAAAGGTCTATATGAAGAAAATGACTCCAAATGAATCTAAAATATGTTTATCCAACTAACAGGTCAGTTAAAGGCCACAGATTAGCAGACAGTGGCTTGTTATAAAGTAAGTGTATAAATGAAAGTTCAGCTCTTTGAAATCTTAAGCCAAGAAGGTTATTTCACTTTCTCCAGCATCTAAATACACACACTCATTACCTGTTCCTCTGGGACAGGGTCTCTGTCCTGTATGTGTGCGATGGGGGCAGGAGGAGGAGGTGGGACAGGGCCAGCTGCTTCCTCTGGACTTTCTGCACTTCCTGTGGAACACACACAAACACAGTCACACATCCAGTAAGTGTCAGGTCAGAGAATGTGGTGGGCATTTTTCACTTTGACCATGAACTGTGTCCATGTGGTCTAATCAGACTGCAGACAATCCATTAATCAAGCTCCACTGTGTCCAATACAAAAACACACTATGATGCCACCACCACATGAGTGTCACTCCGGTGCTGAAAAATGATCTACCACTCATATAAAACTTGTTCTGTGTGGGTGCTGATCATTGAAGAATAGGGTAAAAGGAGGCAACAACGTATACAGAGAAACAGATGGACTACAGTCTGTAATTGTACAACTACAAAGTGCACCTGTATGCTCAGTGGAGATAAAATGGACAATAAATGTACATACAAGAAGATGGATTTAATGTTATGGTTGATCAGTGAAAATATGCTGTGAAAGTCAAATCTGTGGTATAGGTAATGCTGCTACTGTGTAAATAGTCCTTTCAGGTACATTTGTGCATTTAGTGCATTTTTACATATAATTCTTAATTGTATAAAAAATATTTCATATAAAATGAACATAAACCAGCAATTTAAACAATTAAAACTTAAAAAGTCAGCAGATATTATACAGAAAATAACATTTATTCAGAACATCAGTTGCAGTTGTTAAATGACCTTTAAGTACTGAACTTTCCATTGAATGCACCGTATTCTATTAAATGTAACCTTAAACCTAACCTTACCCTCAAACCAACATTTACTGTGAACCTCGGATGTAACTGGGCCCCTGCAGTTTTTACCATCCAAAAACAGTGTTACGCTATACTGTATTAAAAGGAGACGGGTCAAGCACTAGGATCAAGTGGAAAACGGCCGCTCAAGCTGAAGTCTGTTTCTCTTTAGACTGCCCACACACTCATCAATTGGCCCTGCCGTTTCTTACTAACGTGCGATTGGCCGTTCGTTCTGAAGTTTGTTGGCCAGGAGTCTGTTTCTGTGTTTGGAGGCTTTGAATGTCTTGATTACGTCAGAATACAAATAGTTAACCCTTCTGTGGATCTTATAAGTAACAATAGAAAACTACAAGAACTACTAGAAAACACAGGGAACTGAAAGAGGTTAAATTATATGTTAAATGTAATATTTTATTCATTTGTAATAATTGATTAATATTTTATTAATAATTAATATTCATATTAATTGTATTATTTTATTATTTATTCTAACTATTAATAGTTATTATTAATATATTATTAATAGTGACTAATAATTATTAATATTTATTAATAATTTATAATTATTTAATTTATGTTCATCAGAGAGTGTCTGAGAAAATATATGTGAGATCATAAAAAGTTATTAACTCTCCACAAGCTGAGTCAGGTGTGAGCAAAGAAACTACAGTCCAGTTCTAAAATGAACCAGTGGACTACAATGAAGATCCAGCAACTGCCGTACTGTACCACTGCTATTCCTGTTAACAAAACCTTCAACTTCAACTCAACTAAAAAAAAACTCAAATACAGTTAAAAAAATTATAATAATAATAATAATAATAATAATAATAATAATAAAAATAATAATAAAATCACAGTATTAAAAACATCTAAATCTAATCTAAAATGTCCACTGAAAAATTACAAAATTACAAAAAAAAAACAAATGAAAAGGTATCTGGAGAAAAATTTAAACTATTTGGGCTCCCCAAATTGTGCAATAAGGAGACTTAGCTGTACTATACAGACCTCTGAACTGTATGAAAATACTTGCTCGTTTCATGCTCGATTCCTTTTATAGGTGACCTCATCCGTCCTTGATAAAAGTAGGACACTTCCAACATTATGAAGACACAAACATACAGACACATACACACAATCGCCCCCTCTTCCTCTACGCATCTTAGAATAACTACTGGGTGGGAACTAGGCCGAATAAGGAACTCTAAAAATACTCCCACCAAACACCCAGTTACTATAGAAACCCACAGAAAGACATTCCTGAGGCGCCTCTGTGTATGGCGTGGGAATGTGAAGCACACACACACACACACACACACACACACACACACACACACACACACACACACACACACACAGAATCTCCCAAATCATATGATCATACAAGGTCATTTGATTTGCTCTTACAAGTAACAGCATGTCTGCTGAGCTGACTCAGTGAAAATCTGCTGACCTAACAATGAGCACTGAATCAACTCAGTAACAACTAAAATCCATTTTAAAATCAATAATAATTACTACACAACTGTTACTATGTAATTGCATTGTCATTTATATTTACATCTACAAGGTCAATCATAATATTATGACCATACCTGGTTTGGAATGAACTCAGCCCAGGAGATCACAGATGCTATCTGACAGTGATTAGTGCACGTATAAATAAGTAAGCACACCAGTCAGTTGTAGTAGAGTACAAAACAACCATCATGGGCAAAGGATGCTATTTGACTGATCTCCAAAAGGACATAAAAGTAGGCTACTAGGTGTAGAGTGGTAGCATATAGGAAACCATTAACTTTCTGGGCTGTTTTGGAGCTGCCATAGTGAAGATGTACTGAGAATGGACTTATGGCCATTGATGGGAAGGAACTCCGGCTAGTGGTAGAGAGCAATCGAAACACCACAGTGGATCATCCATCCATCGATCCATCCGTCATCACCTTAATCCTGATCAGGGTCGCGGCTTGTCCCCTACCTCCTAACTGAGCGCAGGGCAGTACACCGTCCCAACTAAGCTCAGGACAGGGCACCAATATCTGTATCTGTAATTTGTTTCAATGACATCAACAATGCCTAGATAAACAGGATGTTTTCTCAAACTCAGATCATAATAAGCCCGAGTTGTTCATGCTCTAAAACCAGTCTTTCATTACTGTTGGGTGACTTTATGTCACTCAAGGAGTTCAAAGTCAAGCAGCTCAGCTTTGTTTGATGGTTTGTAGACCATTCATCTTCCTCTTAACATTCCAGATGTTTTTAATGGACTTACATTTTTAAGGTCTGGAAATTGGGCTGGACATTTGAGCTGGACTCATTTTTACTGAGCTGTATAATATCCAATGTTGTATAGATTGAATGCCTGTAGAATAACGACCAAAATATTTAGAACTCCCCAATTTTTCCAGTCATTCATTGCCGTTCCAAATCATTCAAGACCTATGAAAAGCTTGAAATGATACAAAAGTGGTGAAATGAGTTAACAGGTGGAAGCTGTTCTGTAGTAATGGAGGCAGATCAAGCCTTGAACACTGGTGCTACTAATTTCTACAGAGTGAGATGCAGCCTGAGCCACCACGACTACCACAGAATTGTGCAGCGCCCATGCAGTACCCTCAGGTACGCACCTATATAGCCAAGGCACCATCCAAACTTCTTTCAACTGCATCCAGACCTTATTTAAGGTCTCCCAAACTAGTCAAAATGGTTTAGTACATAGTATGACTTCCTTTACAAAAAGTAAAGAAGGAAGACGCCAAAAAATATGCTAAATGTGTAAGATAAACGTGTACACATAGCATTCTGAATGTCATTATAATAGCAATATCGCATTTTGGGAATTTCTGTGAATATATATCACTATATGATGCCATGTGATATTCTGAATGTTTATGAAACCAGAGCTACTATGCATATGCAGATATTCATAATCTCTGGTGAAGCAACAACTTGTATGACCAAAGTATTTAGATAGCAATAGTGGGCATGTTGACTATCAGTGCAACATCAACAACTGTCCAACAGTGTGTCTGGTTAGGCATTTGGCCACGGACCTGGACAGCTGGTGACCCTGCGCAACATGCGCTCCACCTGTGCGGTCATGTCGTCCCAGCAGCAGCAGCTGGCCTGCATGTGAGGCTGCAGAAGGTGCAGTCGCTCCCGTAACTCTTGGTAACCTGCACACGTCACCTCCTCTGTCTCTTTAGCAACCATCAGCTTCTCCAACTCATCCTCCAAAATGATCACCCTATAGAGAGAGAGAAAATGACATCATACAACAGATGACTATTAAAATCAATTATGATTTAGTAATTAGATAAAGTATTGTTACTTTAGTAGATGTAATGAACTTTTCACTCTAGATGGCATCATTACTATATAATATGAAGCACTGACACCATAAAGACTTTATTTGCAAAAGCCTACAGTGGTGCTTGAAAGTTTGTGAACCTTTTAGAATTTTCTATATTTCTGACTTAAAACATGATCAGAAATCCTAAGATAAAGAGAACCCAGTTAAACAAATGAGACAAAAAATATTATACTTGGTCATTTATTTATTGAGGAAAATGATCCAATATGACATATTTGTGAGAGGCAAAAGTATGTGAACCTCTAGGATTAGCAGTTAAATTGAAGGTGAAATTAGAGTCAGGCGTTTTTAATCAATGGGATGACAATCAGGTGTGAGTGGGCACCACATTTTATTTCAAGAACAGGAACCTATCAAAGTCAGCACTTTACAACACGTTTGTGGAAGTGTATCATGGCGCGAAGGAGATTTCTGATGACCTCAGAAGAAGGGTGGCTGATCTCTAAAGAGTTTGGAGTTCATCAATCCACAGTCAAGACAGAATGTGTACAAATGGACGAAATTCAAGACCATTGTTACCCTCCCCAGGAGTGGTCAACCAACAAAGATCTCTCCAAGAACAAAGCATGTAAAAGTCTATGAGGTCACAAAGGACCCCAGAGTAACTTCTAAGCAACTGAAGACCTCTCTGACATTGGCTAATGTTAATAATCATGTCTCCACCATCAGGAGAACACTGAACAACAATGGTGTGCATGGCAGGGTTGCAAGGAGAAAGCCACTCCTCTCCAAAAAGAACATTGCTGCTCATCTGCAGTTTGCTAAAGATTATGTGGACAAGCTAGAAGATTATTGGAATAATGTTTTGTGGACGGATGAGACCAAAATAGAACTTCTGGCTTAAATTAAAAGTGTTATGTTTGGAGAAAGGAAAACACTGCATTCCAACATAAGAACCTTATCCCACCTGTGAAATATGGTGGTGGTAGTATCAGGGTTTAGGCCTATTTTGCTGCATTTGGGCCAGGATTTGCCATCATTGATGGAACAATGAATTGTGAATTATATCAGAGAATTCTAAAGGAAAATGTCAGGACATCTGTCTGTGAGCTGAATCTCAAGAAAAGGTGGGTCTTGCAGCAAGACAACCATAAGCACACAAGTTTTTCTACCAAAGAACAGTTAAAGAACAGTTACCAGAAACGTTTAGTTGCAGTTATTGCTGCAAAGGAGATCACACTAGATACTGAAAGCAAAGGTTCACATAATTTTGCTGCTCACATGTCATATTGGATTATTTACTTCAATAAATACGGTAAATGACCAAGTATAAAATTTTTGTCTCATCTGTTTAACTGGGTTCTCTTTATCTACTTTTAGGAGTTGTGTGAAAGTTTGATGATGTTTTATGTCAATTCTAAAGGGTTCACAAACTTTCAAGCATCACTGTATATCTTCTAAAATGACTGAATACATGAAATGATTGAATACAGAAGGAAAAAAAACTTTTTTTTGTTTGCTTTTAATGGAAGGTCAATGGAGCCAGACATTTTAAGTGATTTTAGGAATTTCTTTTCTGGCCAAGCTATGAAATTTACATACAGTGTAAAGAGTGACAATGACCAAGTTACAGTTCAATATATTATGATATACTGCCATACTGTAAGCAAGACAATATAATTGTTTACAAATCTTATTTCAGGAAAACTGTCTATTGTAAACCCTTACACTATTTGTTTCTGCTGGAGCTGAGATTACAATAGTGGTTGGAGGTTTAAACACAATTCAAAATAAAACACAGTCTGCCACTAATAAACTATTCATTAATACCAATACTGTGCTTTAGAGAACCGATGCAGTATCACAATACATAATATTGCAATTCACAAGTTATTTAATATGGTGTTTTGGCCCTACGTTTTAGTTGCACTTACAGACAACCCTGCAACTTTTCCATGGAAATACCACCATTACTACAAATACATTTAACTAAGAAAAAAAACATGAAGGGTTCATTAAAGTTGTGCGTTAATTAAAAATGCATTGTGTATATTTAGCTTCAAACATTCAGCTTCATCTTTCTTGGCAGGTTTTGACTAAATAATTTTCTTTTCTACTACTGTCAACAACACAGTCATTTCTCTCCAAAAGCGTGATGAGTGCCAACATCACAATAAGTGAGAAAATGTGTGACCTTTGATGTCATTTCAAGCTAGACTAGCACAAACACAGTCACAAATATATGATATTGCTTTAGCCAAAATAAAATTAATTTTTGATAAAGAAAACATGCTTTTTTATATTACAAATTATATTATTTATTAATATAATATAATCACATATATTCTCAAAAACTAATTAAAACTAACAACTATGGCTGTCAAAGTTAACGCAATAACACATTAGTGTGATCTCAGATCTCAAATTCTATTTTGCCCTGCGATGTAATTGCGGGTTGGGGGGGAATACAGTGAAACCTTGACTTATGAGTTTAATTCATTCTGTGACTGGGCTAGTAACTCAATTTGCTTGTATATTAAATTACATTTCCACATTAAAATAAATTTAAATGCTATTAATCCGTTCCAGCCCCACAAAACACACACCGATTTTATTTGTTACGTGTTTTTAAATAAGAAATATTTACTTCATAAATAATAAATCATAATAAAAGAGAATGTAAAAAATAAAGTTTTATTAAGTGTATTTGCATTAAAGATCAGACAATCTTCTTCAGTGACTTTCATCTCTTTCACTTGCAGGGCATTTTAATAAAAATCTGTCCAAAGAACTTTGTTTCTTCCTCCATTTCATGTTTAGAAAATGAGTGAGACACGTTTGTTTAAACAGAAACAAGGCACCACCCCTTCTTCTCTGCAGTGTCAGCAGTGATCTCTGCACTCACACTCGCTAGTGACTCCTAGTAGTGGGTGGCTGAAACTTATTGCTCACAAGTCTGGTCTTGGCTCGCGTTATAAAGCAAAAAAAAAAAAAAAAACAAAAAAAAAAAAAAAAAAAAAAAAAAAAAAAAAAAAAACAAACAAAAAAAAAAAACAAAACAAAAAAAAAAACCAGTGGCTCGTATTTAAAAAAAAATTGTACGTTGGGTCACACGTAAGTCAAGGTTCCACTGTATTAAATGGTCCAAGCATTTGAAATTTTCATTTCATTTTCACATATAGCAGTCTGTGTTAACCCATCTATTTACATGTTTCTAAGCTTCTCTTCAAAATTCTCCATAAAAAAGTGATTAATCGTGATTTATTTTTTACATCGTTTTGACAGCCCTACTAATAACAGGACCTAGTAATATCTGCATTTTACTCAACTCAACCTAAATGAGAATCTCAGTTCTGCTCTTTTAGCTACCCTGCAACAAGGGTAACCAAACTGGTCATCGTACTCCGGTACACTACTGGCCACTTCACAGTGAAAATGGAAATGGAAAATATGATCACTGATTTGTATCCTACTGTACCATACTGACCAGTGGAAAAACAATAGTGTCCCCAAACTTACATGCAAAATGCAATCAGGCAATTATCCTGTCCTGGAGAGTAAATGGCTAGTACAGTCTGGTCATTTCCCTGGTTGCCAAATGTTTGAACAAAGAACTGAGCTGGACACATGGTAATACAGTACCTCTCATAAATGCACGTCTACACATTAACAGTATTAGCTAATTGGACAGTAAGCAAAATAAGAAGTGGATAGATGAACAAGTTCATACTCGCTGAGCAGGGCTTTCAGGTGCAGCTGTAGGCTGCGGACAGATGTGTGCAGAGAGTTGAGCTCTCTACACTTCTGTCTTGCGCGTCCCGTCCGGCCCGAGGCCTGGGCCTGCTGCTGCATCTCAAAGTAACGATGGAAGTCATAGCTGCGCTGCAGATCACTCAAGCATCCGCCCAGGGTGGGATGAAGTGAGCTGGTAATGGTAGCCACGCTGTTGTATGCCAGTGGACGGGGCTTTGGTTCTGGATCCTCCCTCCCCGAAGACAACAGCAGAGCCAATCGGCGGAAGAACTCTGAACTTTGACCCACCCACAACTGAAACAACAGCTGAACAAGAGAAGTGCATAATCAGTAGGTTACTAGATTGTATGAGTGTGCTTTTATTGCTAGACAACTGTAAACAAACTGTAAACACAAGCTAGATCTATGATGGGAATGTTGCTAACAAGTAATGGAACCTCCACCATTTACAAACCGGATTCCAAAAAAGTTGGGACACTAAACAAATTCTGAATGCAATGATGTGGAGATGGCAAATGTCAATATTTTATTCGTAATAGAACATAGATGACAGATCAAAAGTTTAATTTGAGTAAATGTAACA
>BRDA01011581.1:62347-74560 GCA_036984385.1 Crenuchus spilurus | reverse complement strand
TAAAATATTAGATGTTGGCACCTCCACATTATTGCATTCAGTTTTTATTCACAATTTGTTTAGTGTCCCAACTTTTTTGGAATCCGGTTTGTAGTATCTTGTATGTCAAAATCACAGCCAACTAAAACTGTGCAGAGCTGTTAAGTATTCTCAAATAAACTAAATAGACTGTTTGCAAAAAAGTACTGATAAAAATCAGATTACTAATGAAACTACTTTTTAATTTATGTGGTGCACTTTTTTCTATTTTTATAGATAGTCATATACTAGTGCATCTTAATGTATGAAAAATAATGAAATCTACGTAAAAGCTAAATATGTCACGTTACATGTATTGAATTTAAACAATGTGACATTTTTACTTTTTTTGAATGTGATTATGAACATGAATTTAATTTTTGCAGCACTAGTAGCACTAAAAGCCACATAAAGTCAGTTTGACACAGTCAGCATTGTTTGTACAGTGGTGGGGTACAAGCTTCCAATTCTTATGCCTCATATCTCTTATGGAAAACTAAAGACATACCTGCCAACATACAGACTGTGAAAAAGTAATGGGGGTCCCCACGTAGCAAATGTCACGGCAATCTGGGAATCTGGGTGCTGGTAGAAAGTTTACTTTCACTTTCAAAAAATATTCAGAGCTGGC
This sequence comes from Crenuchus spilurus, assembly GCA_036984385.1. NCBI lineage: Eukaryota > Metazoa > Chordata > Actinopteri > Characiformes > Crenuchidae > Crenuchus > Crenuchus spilurus. The sequence continues at coordinate 73,911 of BRDA01011581.1, read as the reverse complement.
ATCGTAAAATTTGGGGCTCAAGCCCACCCCTAGTGATGTCCCTCGGCAAGGTCGCTGCCCTGGGATGTCAAATATCATAACGCACATCCCACAGAAAAAAGCTAGAAAACACTTATTTAACTTGTATCAGGATGAGATTGGAAGAAACAAGAGAAATGATCAATTGCGAGAAAGGGTTAAAAAGAGGGAGACTTATGAAAATCAAGAGTGTTGGCAGGTGTGCTGAAGAAATCTGTAGTTTGATTGACTAGATTTGAAATAAGAGGAACAGAGTACAGTTATCTCAGATTATTTTGCTGACCTTCAGAGCAGGCAGGCTGTAGTCATTGGTCAGCTCTTGTGCCTGTTCATCAGAGAGATGCTCCGCCCCTAAACCTAGGCCCAGCTCTCTGATTGGTACAGTGGAGACGTAGTTGGTGACGTTGTCAATCTCCGAGTTGAGTGGAAAAGTACAGCGATACATCGTTAAGAACCCAACATATTCACAAGTCTGGAATCAATACATTCAAATATACACAGTAGCACATATGGCACGTTTATGCTAGTATGATGCTAACATGCCTTGGAATTGGTTTCAAATAAATGAGCGTAAAAAAATAAATATATAATTGGGCTGATTTGAAAATAAAATAGAAGTATGGACATCACTGAAAATAAATATGTAATCAATTTACACATTTCCAAGCACTGGAAAAAAATCACTATAGAATATTATTGGTTACACTTTTGCAATAAGGGTACATCTAGTAACAATACAGTGGAACCTCTGTTTTAGTCAATCTGTTCTAAAGTGCCTGATGAGAACAAAAACAAACAATAACTGAAGCAATATTTCCCATAAGAAATCATGTAAATCCAATTTATCTGTTCCAGACACTTCAAAATATTAACAAAAATAAATTTTATATAGAATAACAATAGTTTTACATACAGCAAACAATGAGAAACAAATAAAAAAGACTAATGAAATGGATAAACAAACATTTAACACTACTCTTATGGGTTTACGTTCTGTTTTAGAGTGTGCTGGTGTGGTCGAGCCAGCAGCGTTTGTTTTGTACCCCCATTCTTTGGGTTCATGGCCGTTTTTTGTTTTCGCACTGGTTTTCAGCTGGTAGCGCCGTCGCTTTAGTGTGATGTGTTTTACTTTGTTTTGAGCATTATCAATGAGAAACAAACAAAAAAACAAAGCCAACAAAGCCAGAGAAACAATGAGAAACACAGCCACAGAATCAGTGAGAAATAAAGCCAGAATGAATGACAAAGGTGTCGGTGGATGCTTTGTTTTTACTAAATTAGCAGCAAGTCACATGTGGGCATGCCAATGATAACCGGACAGATGAACGATAACTGGGACATAATTTCCCCCAAAAAAGGCGACGATGTACGAACTGTACAATAATCAGGGCAAACGAGAACCAAGGTTACACTGTACTTAAGATCACGAGCTACCAATATTCACTGTCTTCCTTATGTACTGTAGATCGTGGGATATTCAAAGGCTTCACAATTTTTAGAGGCAGTTTTTCAAATTGTTGAACCTTTGCCCACCTTTGCGTCTTAGAGACTCTGCTTTTCGAAAACACTTTTTTTTATATATCCAGTCATGTGATTTGTCAAGTGGCAAATAATTTTTAATTCATTACCACCACTTATTTTCCAGGTTTTTGTTGCCCCTGTCTTATGTCCTATTGTGAATAAAATATGGGTCTATGATGGAATTTTTGTTGCATTTACAATATAAAAAATATATTTAGCCTAACAACTTAAGTGATCACTGTACATTAAAAAATATGAACAGTAGTAGATCAAATGAAGAACATGTTTACATAGCAGAAGGATATGACTTGAGCATAATGCAGGTAGCAAGGCGGGAGGCTCTGAAGGCGCAGCGGAGACTCTGATAGGCTGCTTTCCTCAGACCAATCAGCTGCTGGCTGCGCAGTTGCCCCGCCCTGTTGAAGGGACAGGCCGCACTCACCCTGTCGAGTAAACTTAACAAGTGAAACGTGATCCAACTGTGCAGACGTCCGAGAACCATCAGGGCAGACACATTACACACTACACCAACATACCACTCACACACTACAGTTAAACACACACTCACACTCTCACATGTATTATATATGTGTAAATATAGCATCACCTGGTTAAACTACATTCTTATTGATCCAAGTGAATATATTCTTTTTCTACAGAAAACATTCTGCACATTTTAATACACTCTTACTGTTTATTTACAGAATTAAAAATAAATTACATTAAAAAATAAAATGTAAAATGTGACTTGTAAAAATATATATTTTGTTAAATTTGTATAAGTGTCACTTATTTTCACTTAAAAAACCAACAAGATGTGCCATTTGACCAGGGCTGTTCAAGCTTCTACGTAAGAATGTATACAAAGTGTCATACATAAAAATTCTACACAGACATACAGCAGTACCTCATTCATACCACAAACATACTAATAATTACACACAATAATCATACATACAAATGACACCGAGACATACAATGTGTCTACTTCATTCAGTTACATACACTGCAGAAACATTCACTACTATACTTCACACTGGGGCCCAACCAGTGCAGTTATCTGACTATTGGTACTAGTGAAAAATCAGGATTAGAAAAACATTTTTAAAGCCTTTTCAGCATGATATTTTTTTTTTATATATTTTGTCTTGAAATATAAAAGATTTGCTCAAATATCAGTTTTTACAGCAACTAAACAGTTTTACAGTTCTGTCAACAATATTCTGCCCTTCTATTTTAAAATAATTATACAACACATAATGTTATTGTTTATATTAAGCAAAGTTTTTAATTGGCAACTAAAAACAGGCACAAATAGACTTTTTTTGGATCTTAGAAAATACATCTTTAGTTTAAGAGGTTAATTTATACATTTATGTCACATCAACAATGAGAATCAAAGAGAAAGACTTAAAGAACAACACAAAGAGGTTTTTAGCCCCATCTCCTTATAGCAACAGCCTTTTAGCTCCACCTCCCTTCATCAACCCCCTTTAAGCTATGTTATATCAAGTCCAAAGTCAGTGCAGCAGTCTACCAGGACATTTTACAGCACTTCATGCTTCTCTCTGCTGACAAGCTTTATGGAGATGTGGATTTCATTTATCCAGCAGGACTTGGCACCTGCCAACACTGCCAAAAGTACCAACACCTGGTTTAATAACCACAGTAACACTGTGCTTGATTGGTCAGTAAACTCACCTGACCTAAACCCCTCAGAGAATCTGAGCTATTGTCAAGAGGAAGATGAGAGACACCTGACCCAACAATGCAGATGAGATGAAGACTGCTATCAAAGCAACCTGGGCTTCCATACCACCTGAACAGTGCCACAGGCAGATCGCTCCATGCCATACCACAGTGATGCAGTAATTCATGCAAATGGAGCCCCAACCAAGTACTGAGGTCATATACTGTACATACTTTTCAGCAGAACAACATTTATGTATTAAAAATTCATCTAAATATATAGATCCAATATGTTTTATAATGTACATACATATATCTCAGCTGATAATACTGGTTATCTGGATTTTTAACCACTTAAAATCAGTATTGGTCAGGCATTTTTCACATCAGTTTGGACCCACATCATACAAAGTACAAATTTAACCCACATTTAAAAACGATCACATAGCTACATGTACTAGCATATGCAAATAGAATACCATACACTCATTACTGATCTATAAGCCCTACATGAATCAAAACATGCATCCAAAATCCATATAGTACTTACTCAACATGCCGTAGCATCTCAGTATAGCAGTTAATCTAATACACACTGCATGGCAACATATGGACAACAGATGCCATAAATGATACCACATGACAGAACAAATAAATAGTAACATTAGTATCATGTCTCAAGTGTTAAGAGTTTGTACATGTGTTTGTGTGTACACATATAGGTTGACTTGGTTGGGAATCTGAATGATTGGCCACATCTGAGGTTTCTTAATAATCACGTTCAAGACATTTCTGAGACTGAAACAAAGCCAGAAGGTCTTGAGTGGTTTAAGCTGTTTGTTTACGTACATTGAAAAATGGATTCTTTGGAAAAGTAGATTTTTTTCCACCCAGTTTACACACACGCACACATACACAGCCCAACATACAGCTTCCCCTGAGGCAGATTTCACAACCCTTGATATTAACTCACTATGTGCACTGCGTGTAAAACATTGTGCAGTCACATTTAACATGCACCAGCCGCCACCACAATACATGACCAGTGACCATCTATCATGAAAATGAGCCAACAACTAAAATGAAACCAGCATCACTTAAAATTGAGGGTAAAAATACACTCCTTAACCCTTTCATGCATGGTGGACAGCGTTTTATGTTATTATCATCTATGTGTATTGGTTTTAGTGTTAGAATTGCATGACAGCTTCTTTCTCTGGTAAATAAAAATGACTGACATATGTTTATCAGATTGAAAGGTAGATAAAAACATTTTGGAGGGAAATCATGATGGAATTATTTCATCATTCATGCATGAAAGGGTTAAACTAAATGAATGCAAAAAAACATGAACAGTTATTAATCATAGCAGTTATTATCCAGTAATAGGACTGCATGACATGTATATGATACTATTAGCACAAATATTATATTGCTACATACTGCACCTCAGTAAAATATACTGTGTCCTAAAACACGTCAACAAGCCTGCCAAACCTTAAATAAGATCTGTGGATTGAGAGATATGTTTTGGTTGACTATTGAGCTCTGATGTTTGTTAATAACGTTAACCTTAAAATAAAATTTGGTGGAAGTAATGGATTGCATGAAATAAGATTTCTAGGTCAAACATTGCAAACATACCAATAGGTCTGCTTTTATTGGATGGAAGTGACGACATTAATTGATGAAATTAATTTTTTAATCCATTGAAACATGTATACAAAACACTCATCTCATAACGTATAGAAAAAGGATTATGATTGGTTAAAGGGCTCATAGACCACTGCAGTCTTGCATCCTTGTGGGGTAGGCATCATGTATATATTAGGAACTCTAGGTATAATAGGAAATTCTTCATGGAAAAATGAATGGGATCCCTGTGGCACCCTGTGACTAAGGCCATTTTCACACCAGCACTATTTGGTCTGGTTAAAGCGGACTCTGGTTCTTTACTCCCTTGGTGCAGTTCCTTTTGGCAGGTGTGAAAACAGTAATCACACTTGAGGGCGGATCAACAGAACCGTACTGAGACCTGCGAGAGGAGGTGGTCTCGGTCCGGTACCAAACAAACTGCAGATCAGTTTGCTTGTGGTGAGAATGTGATCTGATCTATGGCATACCCCACAAGTTTGAGCTAAACGGAGACCAGTTAGCGCTAAAACTGCATTGTACTGTTGCTGCCATCATGCATCACGCACCACTTTGTTGCATTTACGCTTGTGTCAGTGTGAAAACAAATCAAATAGCGGGGAAACGCTCCAAGTTAAAACGAACTCATCCTGATTCAGACCTGAGAAATAAACGTCAGTTGTGAAAACGCCCTTATAGACATTTAAAACCTGATACATTTAGTCCTGTATATTTATTTCTCCAAAACGTCACTGTATCCTCTAAAGTACTTTTAATACATATAACTACATTCAAACTAATGGGTGAGCTAGTGGTTAGGAATCTGGCCTTGTAACCAGAAGTTTATGACGTTTAGCAAGGCTCCTAACCTCAATCTGCTCCCCAGGTGCTGTGGATAGGGCTTCCCACTGCTATGGGCACATGTTCTCATAGCCTAGTGTGTTCAAAAGTGTGTGTGTTTCACTGCATGGATGAGTTCAATGCGGAGGTCAAATTTGATTGTGTGCAATCACATGGGCAAAAACTTTAAACTAATCTAATGCATAAATGATGTCAGTAAGTGGTTTGAAAATAAGGTTTGGTTTGTCAGCCTCTCTCACAGATGAGCTGCAGCCAGTTGCACCAAGTGAAAGTAAGTTACACTGTAAATTTGGGTGTAAAGTAGAGCTGGGCGACATGGTCAAAAATTTTATGACGATAAATTTTTCTATATTGATCAATCTCGATAATTATCACAATATTAAATTTTCTAACACTGTCATAGTTTTAACACTAGAAGCGCGGATCCTATGAAAATTTTCGTCAGGGGAAAATCCCCCACTTGGCCCGCCACCCTGCTGGAGGACGATTAGCGCCTTATTGATATGCTAATTACATGACAAACTCTCCAGATTCATTTTAGATCGTTTTTTTATGCATTGGTATCTTCAGGGCAAAGCCACGAAAATACTCGTCAGCAAAACACAGCCCCAGTTTCCGTCTCCAGGGCAAAATGAGGGAAATATCTCAGAATCAAGATTCACAGAAAGACACTGAAAATACTATATTATATTTCAAAATGAAACGAAACTCACAGAGAGAATGTATTTATTTATTTATTTTAGATCATTTTAGAGATTTTTTTATCCATTGCAGTCTCCAGGGCAAAATGAGGGAAATATCTCAGAATCTCAGTCAAGATTCACAGAAAGACACTGAAAATACTATATTATATTTCAAAATGAAACGAAACTCACAGAGATAATGTATTTATTAATTCATTTTAGATCGTTTTATTTCAAAACTAAACAAGTAATTGTTTATTTCGTCTCTGGGAAAGTTATTCTGTCTTATTTATACAACCGGGCCTCTCCGTCTGCTTCTCTCTGTGTGAGTCTGCGCGCACGCTGCGATAATAATTATTATAGTTTCAGTGTCTACGTAAAGCAAAAATTATCCATTGTATTTTATTTCGTTAGATAACAGGAAAATGTAATGAATTATAGATTCTAATTATAGCAGTGTGTGTGTTATATATTGTGTTATTTAGTTATTTATTATGATAAATAAATGTATAATAAACTAGATTTCGTTTCATTTCCCTGTTATCTAACGAAATAAAATATAATGGATTATTTTTGCTTTACGTAGACACTGAAACTAACTGTAATATATGAGCCTAAACCCTGTGGGGGATGATATCCTAGCAATAGTTAACATAACAATAGCTTGCTGATAGCCCACAAGAGGGAGGGGGATTTTTCAGAAATTCCTCAGAATCTCAAAAAACTTCAGCCTTGCCAGTGTTAAACAACTTTCTAAAAACATCAGACTAAATACATGAAATGTTACTGTTTAAATATTTAAATGTTTATTGCCAGAACATAATATTGTAGTGTCCGGCTGGACGCGTTGAAAGGATGGACGAGAAAGACATTTACAGTCGTCGCTTTATTGTGGAAACTTACAGTGATTGCTGTCGGCTGCAGCCACTTCAAAATAACAGGCTTGAGAGCCAAGCTAACATGCTAATGCTAGCTAGCACTCGGACTGACACACACACACTCACACACACACAGCGAGCCCCCCTCCTTCTCCTTCTCACACAAACAGACGAGCACACAGCGAACTCATGCTCTCTCCCGGCCCCACTACGCTCTCCCCCAATCACACACTTGTCTTAAACACAACAGTGCATTTTGGCAGCGCTGGTGAGGAGGAGCTAACAAGCAGCGGTATTAGACTTCTGAACTCAGTGTCAAGTAGAGGTGGGCGATACCAGGAATTTTGGTATCGATCCGGAGGCTGTGCTGCTCATGCTGTGTGACGCAGCACAGTGCTGCTATTACAGAGAGTAGGCTCTGATGAATCCGCGTGTGCGCAGCAGTCAGTGCGTGCGGGAGAGAAAAAAGCTTGAGTATCGATCTTTTTACACAAGTATTGTTCAATAGCAATACCAGAGTTGATATCGATATTATCGATATTTTGTATCGATCAGCCCACCTCTAGCGTCAAGCTGCTTAGACGTGAAATGGAAACAAATGTTAATGCCAGTGTTGCGAATAACGGCATTAAAAATAACGGCGTTACGTAACGACGTCATTTTTTCAGTAACGGGATAAAATAATTAATTACTTTTCCTGTCGTTATAAGCCATTGACGTTACTGGTCATTAAAAGCGGTGCGTTACTATATATTGATATACTAACAGTAATCCGAGCAGACCTCTGCCCAGGCTAGTGAGGAGTAACAGGTGTTACACCGAGAACTGTGACCTGTTGAGATCTGTGACTTGATCGAAGAAGTCACAGATCTCGATAGGTCACAGTTCTCGGTGTAACACCTGTTTAACTTAAGTCAGTAAGCGATTGGCTAAGGCAGCGTTATGGTAGCCAATCAGAGCCAGTGTTTTTACACGTGTGCCGAAATGGCAGAAATGGCGAATCAGCAGCAAGCTGATGAAAAGTTAGCATTTTCAAGTTGGCGATATAAACATTATTTCAAATTCATTGAGGTTAAAGGCAAAAACGTGCATGTAATGTGTACATTATGTCTTCGGGCGAAGACTTTGTTGACATCCACTGTAAGCAACTCTAATTTAATAAAGCATCTCACAACGACCAACACAGCTACAAAGTTAGTGGCTAGAAACACAGACACCAAAGTAAGCCGTCCACCAGCAAAGGACTCTGAGCAAAGTCCGCCAAGCAGCAAAGGCTTGATTTTTGAAGAATAAGACTATAGAGGTTTTGTTAAGTTTACTTCTGTTGTGAACAAACCAGTTGTCTCAGGTTGAGAGAATTTAATTGAATTTGATAGATGTAAATGCACTTTATATAGTGTAACTGTTTACTTTTGCTTTTTTTTTTTTTTTTTTAAACAAAGATTTGGTATTTAAAGGATTTTATCCTGCACTGGTCTGTTGATGTGCAATAAATATCAAAAACTACTCATTTAAACTGACTGTGAAAACTGCTTTTTCAAAAAATCCTTATTCTTTGACAAATAACTTTTTTTAACTTATATTGCAAAGTGTTACTTTCCCTGGTAACGAGTTTACATTTATTTACCCTATTATAGAGTAATTCAGTTACTAACCAAGTTACTTTTTTGAACAAGTAGTGAGTAACTATAACTATTTACTTTTTTAAAGTAACGTTCCCAACACTGGTTAATGCTTATCAAATTTTATTGTCCCGGCTTATCATCATCGAAGTAAAAACTATTGTGAAAAAAATCAATATCGTTTTATCGCCCAGCACTAGTGTAAAGTGTTATTATTGCTACTTTCAAAATTCACTGTGAAAAAAATACATCTATAGAAACATAATACTGAATGGACATATAGTGTTGTGGAACATTTGTTGATCAGTACAGGTTTTCCAAGTCCATTCACTTTTCCTCATTGAAAACTTTTAGACATTGGCTTCCTTTTATGGGCCATGAACAAGAGGATGATCACACCACTTTGGTCTATTTATATACTGCAGCCTTTTGCAATGCCAGTACGTCAACACCAGTGCATAATCAAACATCATTATAACTGTTATGCAATACCCAGTGACTACTATGAATTACTCAAAAACAGACACTTAAGATTTCAGGGCTAAAACACAAATCAAACTAGACAAGCATTAAGTATATACTTACAGGGTGAATCCACGTGAGATGACCTCAGTCTCCTGGATAAGTCGGAGCGATTTGCGAGCCAGGCTGGTCAGAGCTCGGCTGTTCATCACCAGACTCTCCAGCTGGATGGCCTGAGACTGAACACACTGCTGCAGTCCGGCCTTACGCCACAGAGACACACCCCGACACACACACAGCACACACACTGTGCACACACTCAGCCACAGTAGGGCCTGCCCATCCTCAGGACAAGAACACCAAACCGCCAGCAGGATGGACACCAGTCCAACCAGTACAGAGACATCCCTGTGAACAAGCACACATATAAACATACATAAACATGGCAAATCCTTACTACTTAAAGCAGTCATGTACAAAGTCTGGCTTGGGGGCCATCTGCAGCCTGTTACCATTTTTGGAACAGCCCACAAATTATATCAGAAATGAAATTTAAGTTTGTTAAGCAGGTTATTAAAAGAAATAAGATTCCTAGTTTGAACACTGGTTGTCACAATCAGGTAAAACCAATCTAAAATGCTCCACATCTCCTTTTTCCCCTAATGCAAAGCATTGACACAGTTACACTTACATTACTGTTCCTGAGCTTTTGGGTAGACATCGCGGCTCGAAAGAAAACAGAAGGTGAAACAGCTAGCAGCTAGTTTGTGCATCCGTTGTACCGGTATGTGATGAAAGTGCTGACACCACAGATACGGCGTCAATATGTAATTTTTTCCCGATGGATTGACAGCGACAAGCATTTCGGAAGAGTTCCTCGATTTAAGGAGCCTTAAGGGTACAACAACAGCAAAGGATATTTTTAGGTTGTCAGTTGCCATCAAAAATCTGACTCTCCCTTGAGACAAGTTGTGCAGTGGAGCAGTGGAGTCACCACTGATGGAGCACATTATAGCTGCCAGTTTCGCAGTTTTTGTGCAAAATTTAGATTTTTTTTTTAATGCAGTTTTGAGTACATTTTCAAAGCTGGTGGAGTGTTGAATTTTTGGATTACTTTTTGGATTTACTTTGTACCATGGCCACAAAAAAAAAATCTTATGGTACTTCTATAGGGATAGGAGTCTGTGGCCTATGACAAAACATATTTTTCTCCTTTTGAACACTCTTAAAGGAATAGTTCATCTAGAAAAATCACATTTACACTATTTTACACACTTTTTACCTTTACAGCTAATCAGTCAAGATATATTTTAGCCTGTTTTGAAACTAGTTTGTTAGTTTAGAATTGGACCTGCAAAGCTAACATTGCCAACATGTCTTACAGCACATTCACTAGTCTGTGAGACTCAAATAAAGATGGGGACAGTTTGAACTGATGGAGAGAAGTTTTGGTGAGACATCTTGTCTATTTAGTTGTCACAATACCAGAATTTTGATTTCTTTGCCAATCAGACAAGTGTAGTATCATGATAGTCAATAACAAATCCACTCTGCCTAGAACACCAAATGCTGATGATAGGACAGATATCAAAATTTTTTTTAATATCTATGATCCATATAGATCTCTTCGGTCACCAGCAAAATACAGTAACATACAGCAAAATATAGAGTCAAAACAGTGCAACTAACAAGTACTGTGTGTGTGTGTATATTATATATATATATATATATATATATTATATATATATATATATATTATATATATATATATATATATACACATTTCTGTAAAAGAAGCAAGTAAATATGATTTCTCTGTGAACTGTTCCTTTAAAATATAAGTCACACTTTACAACAAGGGTACTTAATAATCAGGCAGAATTTTAGTCTTCAGGTTCTCACTGGCTAATTAATATATGACTCTAATATGAGCTGTACATAAAGATAATGAATTAATGCTTCATTAGAGTTGAACTGTATTCATGTATTATTTGTGTGAAGAAGCCATGTGATCTATGTTACTGTGCATCTGAAGTTTCTTTTTAGTTTCGCACTGGAACGATGCAGCTGAAAAGTAACAGAAGTGCATGTAAACCAATTAGCAAAACTACATGCCTAAATCATTACACACTTGACTGACAGACTTACTAACATGATGTCTAACACAGTGCCACATCAAAACTAAGGACAGAAGTGTG